>CM065138.1:2485000-2707500 GCA_033026305.1 Cirrhinus molitorella | reverse complement strand
CATCACTGGCGGCCAAAAGCGAGATAAAGAGAGCGAGACGGCAGAGGCCAGCGATATAACCTTGCCAGAAAGAGTGTTAGGCCTCTAAAAATATCCCTGATTACTGGTGCAGCCCTGCAGCTCCAGAGACCCAATGAAAGTATTGATGAGTGAATCCCAGCCTAAGAGAACATGGAAACAAGCGCTGGCCAGCGGCCATAGTAAACCTATTGATCTGGAGCTCGGCCTATCTCTCCATGACAGCCTATTCCCACCTCACACACACACACACACACACACACACACCCATTACTGTATCGGCCGCTCATGTGTATGTGGGAGATTTCTCTCGCTCTCTTTCCCCATCCATCCATTTCCGACAAGAGCATTTGAACGTTTGGTGTCCTGGTTTGGAGTCTCGTTTCTATCCCTGCTTGACTGTGTTTTGTTTATTTCTGATTTCTGATTATTGTCAGTGTTGAAAACAGTTGTGTTGCCCAATATTTTTGTTGAAAAAGTGATACATTAGATTTTTTTAGAAGTTCAAATGTTCAAAAGGACAGAATTTATTTGTTACAACTTTTTTGACAATTGAATGTATCCTTATGGAAAAAAGTATCAAAAAAAAAATTTTTTTTTACTGATTTCAAATAAAAAAAAAAAAAATTGAAACTCTGAATCAGTAAACCCCTGCATTGCAAAATGATTCATTGTTTCGAAGCGCTCCAATCAGATTGCGAATCATTTCATTCAAAACGGGACATCAATGCGCATATCGCAAATCATTTGATTCAAAACAGGACTTGAATGCGCGTTTGGTGAATCATTTGATTCAAAACGGGACTTCAATGCGCGTATCACGAATCATTTGATTCAAAATGGGACTTCAAAGCACATTTGGTGAATCATTTGATTCAAAACGGGACTTCAGTGCACGTACGGTGAATCATTTGATACGAAACAGGACTTCAATGCGCATTTGGCGAATCATTTGATTCAGAACAGGACTTCAGTGCGCTTATCGCAAATCATTTGATTCAAAATGAGACTTCAATGCATGTATGGCGATTCATTTGATTCAAAACAGGACTTCAATGCGCATATCACGAATCATTTGATTCAGAACGGGACTTCAATGTGCGTATGGTGAATCATTTGATTCAAAACAGGACTTCATTGCATGTATGGCGAATCATTTGATTCAAAACAGGACTTCAATGCAGATATCACGAATCATTTGATTAAGAATGGGACTTAAATGCCCGTATATCGAATCATTTGATTCAAAACGGGACTTCAGTGCGCTTATCGCAAATCATTTGATTCAGAATGGGACTTCAGTGCCCGTATATCGAATCATTTGATTCAAAACGGGACTTCAATGTGCGTATGGTGAATCATTTGATTCAAAACAGGACTTCAATGCACATATCACAAATCATTTGATTCAGAATGGGACTTGAATGCCCGTATATCAAATCATTTTATTCAAAATGGGACTTCAGTGTGCGTATGGTGAGTCATTTGATTCAAAACAGGACTTCATTGCATGTATGGCGAATCATTTGATTCAGAACGGGACTTCAATGCGCTTATCACGAATCATTTGATTCAAAATGGGACTTCAAAGCACGTTTGGCGAATCATTTGATTCAAAACAGGACTTCAGTGCGTGTATGGCGATTCATTTGATTCAAAACAGGACTTCAATGCGCATATCACGAATCATTTCATTCAGAACGGGCTTATGCGCTTATCGCGATTCATTTGATTCAAAATAGGACTTCAATGCGCATATCACGAATCATCTGATTCAGAACGGGACCCCAATGCGTGCATGGCGAATCATTTGATTCAAAACAGGACTTCAATGCCTGTATGGTGAATCATTTGATTCAAAACAGGACTTCAATGCCTGTATGGTGAATCATTTGATTCAAAATGGGACTTCAATGCTTGTATGGCGAATCATTTGATTCAAAACGGGACTTCAATGTGCATGGCGAATCATTTGATTCAAAACGGGACTTCATTGTGTGTATGGCGAATCATTTGATTCAAAATGGGACTTCATTGTGCATATGGTGAATCATTTGATTCAAAATGGGACTTCAATGCACTTATCGCAAATCATTTGATTCAAAATGGGACTTCATTGTGTGTATGGCGAATCATTTGATTCAAAACGGGACTTTAATGTGCATATGGTGAATCATTTGATTCAAAACGGGACTTCAATGTGCATATGGCGAATCATTTGATTCAAAACGGGACTTCATTGTGTGTATGGCAAATCATTTGATTCAGAACGGGACTTCATTGTGTGTATGGCAAATCATTTGATTCAGAACGGGAGTTCAATACGCGTATCACGAGTTATTTGATTCAAAGCGGGACTTTTTAATCAAATAAATGCAGCTTTGATGAGCAGAAAAGCCTCCTTTAAAAGCATTAAGAATCTTACTGATCCCAGTGTATATATAAAATATTGAAACATAGTGAATCAAATGAACTGATTCACTAAAATGATTCAAACTGTTCAGTGCTTCATATCAGAGAGTGGACATTTTCAGCAAACGTGTTTGATTATTACCTCTGTTATTGTAGTATCTCATTCCCTGACGTGCTTTTACAACAATGAGAGAGATAAAAACGGAAAGAAATAGACAAACTGTCCTTGAAACACTTTAAGCGAACAACATTCCCAGCTGGAGCTCAAAAACATAAACTCTCCTGGATTTATTACATCTCAAAAATTACCGTTCAAACGACTGCAGACTCCCAAAGTTATCGATCGATCAGCACGTGATCTGTGATCAACGGCCAGAGAAATGCCACACGGAGCAGAAGGGATTATGGGTCCTGCGGTCATGATGCTCCACAGCTGACTGAGGCATGATGGGAAAGAATAACACCCACATACACACACACATCTGAACGCTATTGATTATCTCCCAGGCTGTTTCACTCTCACACACACACTGCACCGTCACAGTATGAAGTGACTCGAGTTCTTTTCCATCATTTCTAAATATAAAGCTATAATAATTCTGCTTAGTAACAAGCAGCACTGCATTTCTCACTCTATTTCAGTGATCAAGTCGTGAATTGATCAAACTGATTCAGCAAGAGACTAGAATCTTTTGTAACATTATAAATGCCTTTTTTGACAAACATAGATGTTAGGTTGGGCCTCTTCTTTCTTTCTGCTTCCTGGCCTTTTTGGTAATATTTTATTTTTAAATTATATATTTTAGTATCATTCCTCATACTGTTACAGTGTTTGTAAATATTTTGAATTAGGTTTTATTTTTTATGTTCTCTCTTCATTTTAATTTGAGTCTTTTTTATTCATTTTTTTAAACATTTTATTTCAGTTAATGTTTATTTTATTTTAAGTAAATGGTTTTAGGTTTAGTTAATGATAAGTGATACGACAGAAAAATGTTAAAATTATGACAAAACATAACTATAACAGTCTATGTTATGGGATAAAAAGTCATTATGACAAAAATGACGAGATACTGATTCATAATTATGGGATTAGAGTTCAAAATATGAGATATAATGTCATAATTTTGAAATACAAAATGTAAATTGTGATGCGTCAGCTACAAGATTAAGTGTGAAAATTATGAGATAAGATGTCATAATTATGACAAAGAAATTATTAAATTATGACAAAGCGTAAGTATGACATAAAATAATGACAGTCTGAGTTATGAGACATAAAAAGTCAAAATATGAGATAAAAAGTCATAATTAAGACAAAAGGTTTTTAATTATGAAAAAACATAAGTATGACATTAAATATTTCAAATTATGAGATACTGATTCGTAATCATGAGATTAAAAGTCAAAATATGAGTAAAAAGTCATACTTGGGGGATTAAAAAAAATTTAGAATTTGAAGTCATAACTATGAGATTACATTTATAGTAGTTATGACAAAAACGTAAGTATGACACAAATTTTATTATGATAAAATCTAAATGATGACATACTGATTCATAATTATGGGATTAGAAGTCAAAATATGAGATATAATGTCATAATTGTGATGCAAGTCAAAACTACAAGGAAAATTATGTGAAAATTATGAGATAAAATGTCAATTATGACAAAAATGATAAAATTATGACAAAGCATCTAAATTATGAGATAAAGTCCAAACATTGTTTAGAAAAGTTTTATGACAAAATTCTGAAACTAAGGTTATATTTTAATGTTTTATTTCAGTTAATGTTTATTTTATTTGAAGTAAATGTTTTTAGGTTTAGTTAATAATATGTGATATGACAAAAATGTTGAAATTATGATAAAACATAACTATGGCATAAAATAAAATAGTTTAAGTTTTAGTCTTTTTTTTTTTTTTAAACATGTCAACATAGATTTTATTAAGTGTTAATTAGTTTGGGTATATTTCGTTTTTAGGGTTTTTTTAGTACTTCATTAAGTACTAAAAACTAAACTAAGAGTTAATGTTTATTTTATTTGAAGTAAATGGTTTTAGGTTTAGTTAATAATAATAACCCTCCTGATCAAGTGTGAGTTTCCTCAGTGTGATTGATCTGATGTTTCTGAAGGCTTTTTCAGCATCTCACACTCGTGACTCACCGTTTCCGATCTCCCTCCGCAAGACAGAAATTACCCTGAAACTGATTCTACGATCAATAACAACATACCCACCAATCAAGAGCGCCGACCCGGGGTTAAGAACCAATCAGCAGCTCAACACTCCTCCTGCTTCAAGAGTCTGAGCAAACGCAAACAAACAAGACATTTACAGCTCAGAAGAGAGGCACAGCCAGACATCATTTTTAGTGATTCAGTGAATTCATGAATATATTCCACTAAAACAAAGATTTGAAATAAATATGATTCCATCATCTTACTTACATTTTGAGAATTTTACATAAATTAGAAATAATGGCAGCAGAACTGAAAATAGATCAGATATTAATAATAGCTACAATATGTCAGGCCTATATATAAACACACCCTAGAGAATGACTGTTTATGCTATTAATAACAAGTGATTCAATGGTGTGATTTACAGCAGCGAGAATGAGGCCGTAAACACGAGATCCCACCGTCACAAATGAAAGTGAATGTCTCTAAGTGGCCGTGTGCAAAAGGTCACGCTTGTTCCCGTGGAGACGGGCCTTTAGAATGCAGCTGTCCATCATAGCTGTTGCTACTGGAGACAGAAGAGAGAAACACGTCTAGAAAACAGAAGAAAGACACACTAGACTGAGTCCGGTTTGGACAATGAAGCTGCATCTAAAGCAGTAAGCCACCAGGAATACACTTAAATGCATTCATAACAATTGCATCAAATTATATATACCTCTTTTTTATAAAATGTTGCAAATGTGTAACTAGCCTATTAGTTTGATAGTTTTGCATTTGAAGGGATCAGTCTATGTTTTTTTTATTTTTTTTTTTATGTTCAAATTAGAAATGTCAAGTTATGGAGTTTTTTCAAACATCACAGTTATCCTCAAAGTTTAAGTTATGACAAAAAACATAATGAGAAAATATCAAGATTATGAGATAAGTCATAATTATAAGACAAAAAGTTACTGTTCTGAGATGCACAGTCATAATTATGAGATAAAAAGTTTAAATTATAACAAGTTTGTATCACGCATTTCTGAGAAAAAATGTCAGAATTGTAAGATTGTATCACGCATTTCTGAGAAAAATGTTAGAATTGTAAGATTGTATCATGCATTTCTGAGAAAAAAAGTCAGAATTGCAAGATTGTATCACGCATTTCTGAGAAAAATGTTAGAATTGTAAGATTGCATCATGCATTTCTGAGAAAAAAAGTCAAACTGCAAGTTTGTATCACGCATTTCTGAGAAAAAGTCAGAATTGCAAGATTGTATCACGCATTTCTGAGAAAAAATGTCAGAATTGTAAGATTGTATCATGCATTTCTGAGAAAAAAAGTCAGAATTGCAAGATTGTATCACACATTTCTGAAAAAAAAGTCAGAATTGCAAGTTTGTATCACGCATTTCTGAGAAAAGAAGTCAGAATTTCAAGTTTATGTCTCACAATTCTGAGAAAAATGTTAGAATTGTAAGATTGTATCACGCATTTCTGAGAAAAATGTTAGAATTGTAAGATTGCATCATGCATTTCTGAGAAAAAAAGTCAGAACTGCAAGTTTGTATCACGCAATTCTGAGAAAAAGTCAGAATTGCAAGATTGTATCACGCATTTCTGAGGAAAAAAGTCAGAATTGTAAGTTTATGTCTCACAATTCTGAGAAAAATGTTAGAATTGCAAGTTTGTATCACGCATTTCTGAGAAAATAAGTCAGAATTTCAAGTTTATGTCTCACAATTCTGAGAAAAATGTTAGAATTGTAAGATTGCATCATGCATTTCTGAGAAAAAAAGTCAAACTGCAAGTTTGTATCACGCAATTCTGAGAAAAAAAGTCAGAATTGCAAGATTGTATCACGCATTTCTGAGAAAAAAAGTCAGAATTGTAAGTTTGTCTCACAATTCTGAGAAAAATGTTAGAATTGCAAGTTTGTATCACGCATTTCTGAGAAAATAAGTCAGAATTTCAAGTTTATGTCTCACAATTCTGAGAAAAAAGTCAGAATTGTAAGATTGTATCACGCATTTCTGAGAAAAAAAGTCAGAATTGCAAGTTTGTATCACGCATTTCTGAGAAAAATGTTAGAATTGTAAGATTGTATCACGCATTTCTGAGAAAAAAAGTCAGAATTGCAAGATTGTATCACGCATTTCTGAGAAAATGTTAGAATTGTAAGATTGTATCATGCATTTCGGAGAAAAAAGTCAGAATTGTGAGATAGCAAGTCGCAATAACCTTTTTTTTAAAAAAAATGTATTCAGTGGCGGAAACGGGCTTCCATATAAAAGAGCACTACAATAGCGATGGCAAAATATCACTGTGAAACACATTAGAGCTCAGGAGCAGTAATGGAGTCTCTGTTTGACTTTGTCTCAGTTTCGTCCTGTAAAGAATAACGAGTTTCCTTTATGTCCACTTCATTTCTGGGTGTATCAGAGGTCTGATGGTCTTTACCTCATTTTCCTCGTAAGTGAATCCACCTTATTAGTGGCCGATCTCAGGAAATATGATTTGCTCTCTTGCACACGCCGCGATATTTCAGGCCGGATCGGGCAGGCGGCTGTCAGCCGGCGAAACTCGCCGACAGTTTAGTGTGAAATATGGGCCTCTTCAACGCGAACCCCAAACAAGGCTGGCACGCGCGGGCCGGCCGGAGCAGCGAGGGGTTAATGAAACGCTGCTCCTTCTTTAATTGAAAAAAGAGAGCGAGGCGGCTGCGGTCGTGTTCGCCGCTCCGTTATTGCCGGTAATAAGTGGGCTCTCCGAGATGAACGGTTCACCTGCGTGGAGGTTAATGAAGATCCACACGTGCCGCGCACGGTCTGGACATGAGGGTTAACTATTTCCCCCGCTACCTCTGGCCTGGACCCCCGCCCCGTGTGATGAGGACCGGCTCGTTCATCTCGGGAAGGACGGGACAGGACGAGATAAGGATGGACGTGGACTCCGGGTGACCACAAACCATCTTCTGTGCCTGTGAGCAGATTCTGGAACCGTGAGTCTGTCTCGTGTTGGTATATTAGCGTCTAAAATGAGTAAACATCATGTTTCTGCAACATTTGCCTGTTTTTGGTTGGATTGTTTGGACCGAACCTCATTTTAGTGAAATGGTTCATTTGAATGGTTTGAATGAACAGATTCAGTTGAGTGAATCAAATAAACGATTCACCGATCAAGTCGTCACTCACTATTTAGTTAGCCTATAGCAAAACCATTTTAGTTATATGCTGTTCTTTAGATATTGTTATATAAATTACCATTTTTGTCAGTTAGATGAAGGAGTCAAATAATTATGAGATTAGATGACAAAGCTATGAGATAAGAAGTCATAAGTATGATATACAAAGCTGAAATTATGACAAAACGTGATTGGCCATGATAATTAACCTATGATAAATCTGATTTATGAGATTAAATGTCAAAATTATGAGATGAGAAGTCATAAAAGTAGAAATTATTATATAAAAAAATTTTGGAAAAAAAAAAAAAACCTGGCAAAAAGTCACTGTGACAAATTAAAATTCTGAGAGACTAAGTCAAATTATGAGATTATAAATCAAAATATGAGATAAGAAGTCATAATTAGGACAAAAAATGTTAAAAACGACAAAACGAGTATACAACGAATACTGATCTAGTCTAAATTATGAGATAAAAAGTCATTATGAGATGCTAATTCATAATTATGAGATTATAAATCAAAATATGAGATAAATCATAACTATTAGAATAAATGTTAAAATTATGAAATTATGACAGAAACATAGGTATAAAAGTCGAAATAATGAGATACTAATTCATAATTGTGAGATTACAAGTCAAAATATAAGATAAAAAGTCATTATGACTAAAAATGCCGAAATTATGACATAAAACCTAAGTATGACAAAATAGGAAAAAAAAAATAATTATAACATAAATCAAAATTATGAGATACGGATTCATAATTACGAGATTATAAATAAAATATGAGCTAACAAGTCATAATTATGAAATTAGAAATCAAAATGATAATGTAAAACATAACTATGAGAATAAATGTTAAAATGATGAGATAAGTCAAAATCATGAAATGATGACAAAAACAGGTCAAATAATGAGATAACGATTTATAATTTTGAGATAAGAAGTCAAAATTATGACATAAAACTTAAGTATGACATAAAATAATGACAGTCTAAAATATGATAAAGATTCATAATTAAGAAATTAAAAAGTATGTAAATCATAACTCAGATTAAATGCCAAAAGGATGATAAGAAATCAAAATTATGACAAAAGGTTGAAATTATGACATATGACATCAAGTCATAACTACAAGATTAAATGTCCAAATTATAAGGTAAATCGTAATTATGACAAAAGGTTGAAGTTATGACAAAAACATAGGTATAACATAAAAGTTGAAATAATGAGATACTGATTCATAATTATGAGATCCAAAGTCAAAATATGAGATAAAAAGACACAATCCTGAAATAAAAAAAAATAGTGATGCAAGCCATAACAATAAGATTAAATGTCAAAATTATAAGATAAGTAATAATTATGACAAATGTTTGAAGTTATGAAAAAAAACATAACTATGACAAAGTCGAAATTATGAGATACTGATTCCTAATTCAAAAAAAGTCAATTAAGAAATGTAAAAATATGTAAAATTATGAGATAAGAAGTAATGATTATGACAAAATCTTGAAATTATGACAAAAACAGGTCAAATAATGAGATAACGATTCATAATTTTGAGATAAGTCATAATTATGACATAAAATAATGACAGTCTAAAGTATGAGACAAAAAGTCATTATCGCATAAATTGAAATTATGAGATTAGAAGTCAAAATATGAGATAAAGATTCATAATAAAGAAATGAAAAAGTAATTATGTAAATCATAACTGAGATTAAGTGTCATAATTATGACAAAAGGTTGAAGTTATGACAAAAACATAGGTATAACATAAAAGTTGAATAATTATAGGATCCAAAGTCAAAATATGAGATAAAAAGACATCATCTTGTAATAAAAAAATTAATTGTGATGCAAGTCATAACTACAAGATTAAATGTCAAAATTATGATATAAGTAATAATTATGACAAACATTTTGAAGTTCTGAAAAAAAAAACATAACTATGACAAAGAAGTCAAAATTATGAGATACTGATTCATACTTTTAAGATTAGAAGTAAAACCTAAAAAAAAACTAAATAAAAAGCAAAAATGTTTGAGAACCACTGGTCTAAGTTATGAGATAAAAAGTCATTATGAGATAAAAAGTTGAAATTATGAGATGCTTAGTCATAACTACGAGATTATAAATCAAAATATGAGATAAACCATAACTATTAGAATAAATTTTCAAATTATGAGATAAAAAGTCATGAATAAGAAATGTAAAAAAAAATGTCAAATTATGAGATAAGAAGTAATGATTATGACAAAAGGTTGAAATTATGACATAAAATCAGGTTATGACATAAAAGTCGAAAAAAAAGTCAGACTGATTCATATATTCATTATGAGATTAGAAGTCAAAATATAAAAAAAAATATATATATATAAAACTCTCAATTTCTACTTTTTCTTGTAATTTTGACATAATTATGACTCATAATTTTGATATACCAAACCATCATTTTTTTTCCCTTGTGTGGCAGAAAATGGGCTTCTGTAGAAATTAAACATAATATTGACAAACAGTTCCTCATTCAGGCAGATGAAGCTGTATTTTCTCGACTGTCAGCTACACAGAAAATAGTTTTTGCTTCAGTTGTTTGTATAGAGGGTACAGAGACATATATCCCACAGATAATTCATTACTCTGGCCACTGATTGGTCTCCATTGTGGTTGGTTGCCAATCGCTGATGACAGTGTGCCAAAAATCGTTCATTTTTCCCCTTTATCCATTGGCATTGCAGCTGAATGTAATGCTTTACAGCCAAACAGATGCTGCATCTCAAGACTTGAGCGACGGCCAAAAGAACAATCACATTTTAGCTGAAAAAAAAAGAAAACCCAAGGAAAACACGTTTATTAATTAATTGCATTGGGATCGCCCGAAATGGAGCTGCTCCGAACCTCGTTTGGGCGATTACAGCCCACTCCCATTTAGTTTTACTCATCTAAAAAGTTGATTTGATGGCGAGAGGAGGGGAAAAATGCACTAATATCACACCATCCCATCTAGTGGCATCATTTATTCATGGCTGGAAATGCACTGGAGACATTAGTAATTACGATCGCGGCACGACGCGCGGCCCATGCTTTATTTTCTGGCGTATAAAACCACTCCAGAGGAGGAAACACTTCCTCATTAGCCGCTGGCTCTATTTCCTCCGGTGGACTCCGCGCACGATCATTTATTCATGCAGAAACCCTCATCATCTCCTCATCAGCGCGTCCCAAAGCCGCGGGCCGCAGGACGCACACCTTAAAACACTTCAGGGAAAGCGCAGAGGAGTTGCTCCTGATGATGATGATGAAGATGATGAGGAGGTGACAGAGAGATGGAGGGTGTGAAAACCACTCAGATGGACACCAGGGAAGGCCGGCACTTTAGTCCTGCTGCAGTGACACTATTGAAATAATAATGGAGAGGAGAATAGAGTTTATGAACCGACTTGAGACCGCTGTGTCCTTCTTAAAGGAATAGATCGCCTGAAATTAGCATTGTATCTTCATACTTTCATACTTTGTAGTATTATTATTATTAGGGGCCAAGCACCGAAGGTGCGATGGCACCTATTGAAACCGTTGGCGTTCCTATTATTCCTATGGCAGCCCATAGAACCGCTTGCGGGAAAGTTGTATAATTTGGCACACTGATAGAGGACAGTGTCAATATTAACTGTAGCAAATTTGGAGTCTCTAACTCAAACTCTCTAGCGCCACCACTTCCAAATTTTCACTTATTTTTTTTTTCTATTTTTAATACTTCGTAAAACTTACTTTTTCGAACTCGTCCTAGGCAATTTGTCTGATTTTCACCAAAATTGGCTCAGATCATCTTGAGACCATGCTGGCAAAAAGTTATGGAATTCAAGTTGATTCGTTCAACCATTTTCGAATAACGCGCAAAAATGGATGTGAGGCTATATCTCCGCAAAGGTGTGGCGTATTGAGACCAAACTTGGTGTGTGTTATAACAAGCATGACCTGAGACTACCTGCAGTGTTTCGGTGCAGTGCCACCTAGTGGTCTGGAGATAAGAAAAATGGCTATTTTAGCTAAAAACTGGTCTCTATGGATTCGGTGCTGAGTCGAATGATGCACAATTTTCCCATGTCAGCCATTTTGTGCATCAGCCATTTTGAATTTTGTAGTAAAATGCTATATTTTATGAACGCATTGACATATCATTACAAAAATCGGTATGGGTCATTAGCACGATGCCCTGAAGAGCCTGAGAAGTTTTGAGCCAGCACCACCTAGTGGTAAAATCAAATATTCACATGCTTATAACTTTGGGTGTGGTCGACTTATTTTCACGGGAGTCACCTTTTTAGACTCCTAAATCCTTGTCGAGTCCAGCGATACCAAACATGGCATGCCAGGTTTTGCCTTATGGTTTGTGCAAAGTTGCATTTTAGCGCTTAAAAACATTTGCCAATATCTCGACTCGAAACCACCGAAGGAAATTCGGAAACATAGCGTGCACCAATGCCCAATTGCCTAAATTTTGATAGTAAGTGCTATGAAAATGCAAACAAAGTCAGCAGTCAGTCATTTTTTTCTCTTCTCTAATGACAAATAACAAATTTGGTGGGATTGTGCCTCTTGGTTGTGCTATAATTGAACAAAACATGAAATTGCCATTGACTACAATAGAGTATTGTGATATAAAATGTTATTTTCTTACCAATGCATTGGTGTACCATTACAAAACTTTGTATGTACCATTGAGACCATGACCTGAAAGTACTCAAAAAGTTTTGACACAGTGCTAAAAGTTATGATGAAATTTCAAATAAATGCTAATAGCTTTCTGTGAGTTTTGCCTGTTGTAATGAGACTGGTATTAATAGATTCCTTGGGTCATGCTAAGAACAGCGATACCAATTTTGCCATAGTCAACCAAACTTCCTGTCCGCCATTTGATCTTCTTTAAAAACCTACTTTTTCGAACTCCTCCTAGGCCGTTTATCCGATTTTCACCAAAATTGAATCGGATCATCTACAGACCATGGTGACAAAAAATTATGGATTTTGTGTTGATAGACAAAACCGTTTTCACATACCACAGCAACAAATTTGAGGCATGATGGCAAAATGACACTTGAGGATGTATCTCTGCAATGCTTTTGGCATATTGACACCAAACTTTGTGTGTGCCATTGTCAACTCACACAGAACAAACCACATGGATATAATAACAGCGCCACCTATTGTTCAAACTTGATAAGCCAATAAATCATATTACTACAGGTTGTATTTATGATTTTTCAGCCATTTTGTCTAAAATCATCCTAAAATGGCTTTAATTACTCATTACTGTAGTTGGTCTCATGCTTCCCTTGCCTAGTGCTTGGCCCCGTAATTGCTGCTTGCAGCTATATTTAGTATTATCATTATTATGATCTATAATAATGTGTTAATATGTGTTGTATTTATTTATTAAGAGGATGTGGATATGTTACTACATATTATATTTAGTTTCTTACTTAATACTAGTATAGTTTATTAATTTATTTATTTCCTTTCTTGTGTGTGTCCAAAGCCACTTTCCCTTAGCAGGATGATAAAGTACCAAGTCAATAGATGGAGAATGACTTCTGTTGAGGTTTCTAAATCTCTCGGAGGCTCGTATCATTATCCACCTGCGTTTCGTGATTTGAGGACAGACAGAAACACCAGCGCGGTGATGTACAGCGCACTATTGAAAGTGTTTGGGGGCTCTGGGCAGATCCTAACGCTATCTTGCAGCTCCTCAGAGAGGAGACAGAAACTAACAGGTTTTTATCTGACACACTGTGATATGACCTCATCTGGGATGAGCTTCTCAATTAAACATGAATGGAAGTGTGAAATTCCCCCGGTGTGTCGGATGTGCGAGTGTTTTGGAAGACGGTTGCTGTTTTTGCCACTCAGTATCACACTTTTTTCTATCAATCGGTTGTGTGTTTGTGTTTGTAGGTTAACGTTCACCCAGCCGGATCAACAGAGACAATCAGCTCAACGTGAACTCTTCCAGATCAGCATTAATTGATTAACAGTAAGCATCAGCTCATCACATTTTCATTTCTTTTATAAAGTGGCAAAGAAAACTTTAAAAGCTTAAAAGACAAAAGTTATGAGAGGAAAGGTCATTAAAAAAGTAAATTATGAGACATTAAGTTGAATTACGAGCATAAAAGTCAAATTATGAGATAAAAAGACAAATATGAACTAGCTGAAATTATGACGCAAAATGTATAATTATGTAAAAAAATTATATAAGAACTTGAAATAATGGCAAAAGGTCAAAGTATTGAGAGGAAAAGTAATTATGACATTAAAAAGTAATTCCTAATTATGAGATAAAAAGTTATAAATATGAGTTAAAAAGTCTTTTTATATATTTATTATATAAAAATAATTATGAGATAAAATAATGACAAAGAGTCAGTGTTACTAGAGAAATGTCATAATTATGAGATAAAAGTCAAATTATAAGATAAAGTCATAATAAGTAAAAAGTTGAAATTATGGCGTTAGAATTAATTATGTATTAATTATTATATGTAAAATTATGAGATAAATCATGATTTAAAAGGTCAAAATATGACAGTTATGAAAGAAAAATCATTCACAAAAAAAGTAAATTATGAAACATTATGAAATAAAAGTCAAATTATGAGATAAAGTCATAAATATTAAATTGAAAGTCAAAATTATGGCATTAGAATTATAAGGTAAGAAGTCATTATGATTTCAAATGTCAAAATATGACAAAGTTATGAGAGAAAAAGTTGTTATGACATAAGAGTCATTTATGAGACAGTAATGCATCCTTACAGGATAGAGGTCCAATTTTGAGATAAGGTCATAAACATTAAATAAAAAGGCGAAATTATGGTGTTAGATTTCATAATTATGAGATTATATGGAAAAATTATGAGATAAGAAGTCATGATTTAAAAAGTTGAAATATGACAAAATTGTGAGAGAAAAAGTAATTATAACAAAAGTAAATGGAGACATTAATTCATCATTACAAGATAAAAGTCAAATTATGAGATAATGTCATAAACATTAAATAAAAAATGGAAATTATGGCATTAGAATTCATTATTATGAGATTATATGGAAAATGTATGAGATAAGAAGTCATTATGATTTAAAAAGTCAAAATATGACAAAGTTATGAGAGAAAAAATCATTATAACATAAAAGTAAATTATGAGACATTAAGTCATCATTACAAGATAAAAGTCAAATTATGAGATAAAGTCATAAACCTTAAAAAGTCAAAATTATGGCTTTAGAATTCATCATTATGATATTATATGTAAAAAAAAAGAGATAAGTGAAATTAATCATAATTTAAAAAGTCAAAATATGACAAAGTTATAAGAGAAAAAGGTCATTATGACATAAAAAAATATTAATTATTATAATTATTATTATAAATTGAGACATTAATTCATAATTCTGAGAAGAAAAGTCAAATTATGAGATAAAATGTCATAATAATGACAAAAAGTCAAAGTTATGAGAGAAAAGGTCGTTATGATATAAGAAAGTAAATTATGAGACATTAAGTCATCATTATAAGATAAAAGTCAAATTATGAGATAAAGTCATAAACCTTAAATAAAAAGTCAAAATTATGGCGTTAGAATTCATCATTATGAGATTATATGTAAAAAAAAGAGATAAGTGAAATTAATCATAATTTAAAAAGTCAAAATATGGCGAAAAGTTATGAGAGAAAAAGGTCATTATGACATAAAAAAGTATTAATTATTATAATTATTATTATAAATTATAAGACATTAATTCATAATTCTGAGAAGAAAAGTCAAATTATGAGATAAAATGTCATCATAATGACAAAAAGTCAAAGTTATGAGAGAAAAGGTCGTTATGATATAAGAAAGTAAATTATGAGACATTAAGTCATCATTATAAGATAAAAGTCAAATTATGAGATAAAGTCATAAACCTTAAATAAAAAGTCAAAATTATGGCGTTAGAATTCATCATTATGAGATATGTAAAAAAAAGAGATAAGTGAAATTAATCATAATTTAAAAAGTCAAAATATGGCGAAAAGTTATGAGAGAAAAAGGTCATTATGACATAAAAAAGTATTAATTATTATAATTATTATTATAAATTATAAGACATTAATTCATAATTCTGAGAAGAAAAGTCAAATTATGAGATAAAATGTCATCATAATGACAAAAAGTCAAAGTTATGAGAGAAAAGGTCGTTATGATATAAGAAAGTAAATTATGAGACATTAAGTCATCATTATAAGATAAAAGTCAAATTATGAGATAAAGTCATAAACCTTAAATAAAAAAATCTAAATTATGGTGTTAGAATTCATCATTATGAGATTATATGTAAAAAAAGAGATAAGTGAAATTAATCATAATTTAAAAAGTCAAAATATGGCGAAAAGTTATGAGAGAAAAAGGTCATTATGACATAAAAAAATATTAATTATTATAATTATTATTATAAATTATAAGACATTAATTCATAATTCTGAGAAGAAAAGTCAAATTATGAGATAAAATGTCATAATAATGACAAAAAGTCAAAGTTATGAGAGAAAAGGTCGTTATGATATAAGAAAGTAAATTATGAGACATTAAGTCATCATTATAAGATAAAAGTCAAATTATGAGATAAAGTCATAAACCTTAAATAAAAAAATCTAAATTATGGTGTTAGAATTCATCATTATGAGATTATATGTAAAAAAAGAGATAAGTGAAATTAATCATAATTTAAAAAGTCAAAATATGGCAAAGTTATGAGAGAAAAAGGTCATTATGACATAAAAAAGTATTAATTATTATAATTATTATTATAAATTGAGACATTAATTCATAATTCTGAGAAGAAAAGTGAAATTATGAGATAAAATGTCATAATAATGACAAAAAGTCAAAGTTATGAGAGAAAAGGTCGTTATGATATAAGAAAGTAAATTATGAGACATTAAGTCATTATTATAAGATAAAAGTCAAATTATGAGATAAAGTCATAAACCTTAAAAAGTCAAAATTATGGCTTTAGAATTCATCATTATGAGATTATATGTAAAAAAAAGAGATAAGTGAAATTAATCATAATTTAAAAAGTCAAAATATGACAAAGTTATAAGAGAAAAAGGTCATTATGACATAAAAAAATATTAATTATTATAATTATTATTATAAATTGAGACATTAATTCATAATTCTGAGAAGAAAAGTGAAATTATGAGATAAAATGTCATAATAATGACAAAAAGTCAAAGTTATGAGAGAAAAGGTCATGATATAAGAAAGTAAATTATGAGACATTAAGTCATCATTATAAGATAAAAGTCAAATTATGAGATAAAGTCATAAACCTTAAATAAAAAATTCTAAATTATGGTGTTAGAATTCATCATTATGAGATTATATGTAAAAAAAGAGATAAGTGAAATTAATCATAATTTAAAAAGTCAAAATATGGCAAAGTTATGAGAGAAAAAGGTCATTATGACATAAAAAAGTATTAATTATTATAATTATTATTATAAATTGAGACATTAATTCATAATTCTGAGAAGAAAAGTGAAATTATGAGATAAAATGTCATAATAATGACAAAAAGTCAAAGTTATGAGAGAAAAGGTCGTTATGATATAAGAAAGTAAATTATGAGACATTAAGTCATCATTATAAGATAAAAGTCAAATTATGAGATAAAGTCATAAACCTTAAATAAAAAGTCAAAATTATGGCGTTAGAATTCATCATTATGAGATTATATGTAAAAAAAAGAGATAAGTGAAATTAATCATAATTTAAAAAGTCAAAATATGGCAAAGTTATGAGAGAAAAAGGTCATTATGACATAAAAAAGTATTAATTATTATAATTATTATTATAAATTGAGACATTAATTCATAATTCTGAGAAGAAAAGTCAAATTATGAGATAAAATGTCATAATAATGACAAAAAGTCAAAGTTATGAGAGAAAAGGTCGTTATGATATAAGAAAGTAAATTATGAGACATTAAGTCATCATTATAAGATAAAAGTCAAATTATGAGATAAAGTCATTAACCTTAAATAAAAAATTCTAAATTATGGCGTTAGAATTCATCATTATGAGATGAAAAAAAAAAGAGAGAGAGAGAGATAAGTGAGATTAGTCATGATTTAAAAAGTTAAAATATGCCAAAGTTATGAGAGAAAAAGTCATTATGACATAAGAAAGTAAATTATGAGACATTAAGTCATAATTCAGAGAATAAAAATCAATTATGAGATAAAAAAAATAATTCAGCAAAATATAAAGTAGTTGCAAATTGCCACAAGATTGTGTTGGGCATTCAAATCTGCTTTGGCGTCATTCACACTAGGGATTGATCATGCATGCTCTTATTTCTCACCCTAGATGTAACTAGTCCCTTGTATGCTAACAACTCTCACCACACTAGAACTGTATTTCTTATCATGTGAGGTCAACATACGCACGTGATTGGCTCATTATCTCATCCTGTGTTCAAGCCTGGACTGAAATGTCTCTTTCTCTCGGTTGGTAATGAGTCTTGAATAAATATACGAGTGTTTGGTGCGTTTACTCAGAGAGGAGCTCACGTTAACCTGGAGAGTTAATAAGAAACCAGAGACTGAGATTACAGGATCAGAAAAGACGCTTCCTTAAACAGGAGTTTATCAGCGTTACTGACACACACAAACGCAGCATGAGTTATTATCTGTGTCTGTCTGACGCTGATACGCAGGTTAAATGTATTGTCAAATAAAAAATTACCCAGCATTCCTGACCTCACTTATCTGATTGCTGTTTTCCTGCTGATGTCAGCGAAGCAACGGATTCCCTCTGATGGTCTGGAAAGTTTTCTTAGGTTGAGCTGATCGTTTTATGCCAGAATTTCCTATTTTATCTCCTATTTTGACTCATGTTTTCATAATTACGACTTCTTATCTCATATTTTCAACTTTTTGTCATAATGACTTTTTCTCTCATTAATTTTTGTCTTTATATATCATAATTTCATGATTTCTTATCTCATAATTATGTCATTTTGACTTTTTATTTCATATTCATGATTATATCATAATTATGACTTTTTTCATTTATGACATTTTATTTAATCATTTGACTTTTATTGTCGCAATTATGAGCTACTTTTTAATGTTGTGACTTTTTCTCATAACTTTTACATTTCAACTTTTTATGTCATAATTATGGCTTTTTATTTCATATTTGACTTTTCTTCTCATAATTCGACTTTTTTAACTTAAATGTATAAGAATTATTTTATGTCAATGACTTTGTCTTTCATAACTGTGACTTTCATTGTTGTAATTATGAGATACTTTTTTAATTGTTGTGACTTCTTCTCATAACTTTTACATTTTTGTCATTTTAAGCTTTTTATATCATAATTATGGCTTTTCATTTCATATTTGACTCTTTGTCTCATAATTTGACTTTTTTAACCTAAATGTATAAGAATTATTTTATGTCAATGACTTTTTCTCTCATAACTGTGACTTTCATTGTTGTAAATATGAGATACTTTTTAATGTTGTAACTTTTTCTCATAACTTTTACATTTTTGTCAGTATTTCAACTTTTTATATCATAATTATGACTTTATTTTTATATTTGACTTTTTATCTCACAATTTTACTTTTTTTTTTTTTTTTTACTTAAATGTATAATATTTTTTTATGTCATAATGACCTTTTCTCTTATAACTTTGACTTTTTGTCATTATCTGGACTATTATGTGGACTTTTTTCATTTATGACTTTGTATCTCATAATTAGACTTTTATTTGTCGTAATTATGACTTAGTCTCTCAATTATTATTTTTAATTTTTTTTCTTTTAGATAATTCTCATATTTTTTAAATTTCCGTCATTATTTGAATCTTTTCTATCATAATTATGACTTTTTATCTCATATTTATGACTTAAATGTCTCATAATTTTCTGTTTTAGTGTCATAATGATTTTTTCTCTCACAACTTTGACTTTGTCATATTTCAACTTTTAATATCATAATTATGACTTTTTATTTCATATTTATGACTTTTTGTCTCTTAATCTGACTTTTTTCTTATATTTATGACTATTTATACTTTTTTAATGTCATAATGACTTTTTCTCATTAATTTTTGTCATTATATTAACAGAAGTTATATTGTAATTTCATAATTATGTAATTTTGACTTATTTCATTTTTATGATTATCTCATAATTTCACTTTTATTTTCGTAATTGTTTTAAATGTCTCATAATGTCTCCCCTTTCAATTTCATAATGACTTTTTCTATCATTATTATTGAATGCCATTATTGCATTATTATTATTGAATTATTAAAAATTAAGACTTTTCATTTATGAAAAATATCTCATAATTTGACTTTTATTGTCATAATTATGAGCTACTTTTTAAATGTTGTTACTTTTTATCATGATTTTTACACAACTTTTTATATCATAATGATGACTGTTTCATTTAGGACTTTTTGTCTCATAATTTGACTTGCTGTCTCATAATTATTTTTTATGATGTGACTTTTTCCTCTTATAACTTTTGACTTTCTGTCATTATTTCAACTTTTTATATCATAATCATGACTTTCTATTCCATATTTGACTTTTTATCTCATAATTGACTTAAATGTATAATAATTAACTTTAATGACTTTTTCTCTCATAACTTTGACTTTTTGTCATTATGTGGACTTGTTATATCATAATTATGACTTTTTTTCCATTTATGACTTTTATCTCATAATTATTCTTAATGTCTCATAATAATTTTTTATGTTGTGACCTTTCTCACAGGACTTTTTTTTAATCATAATTTATATCATAATTATGACCTTTTGTATTGTGTTTGACTTTTTATCTCATAATTTGACTTTTGTTTTCGTATTTATGACTCAAATGTCTCATAATTTACTTTTTAACATGATTTTTTTTCTCTGATAACTCACTGTTTGTCATCATAATTATGTCTTTATTTCATTTATGACTTTTTATCTCATAATTTGACTTTTATTATCACAATTCTGATTACTGAGTCATAATTACATTTTTAATGTCTTTCTTTCATCACTTTTGACTTGTCCTTATTTCAACTTTTTGCATCATAATTATTTTATGTTCATGGCTTTTTATCTCATAATTTTACTTTTGCTCTCAGATTTATAACTTAAATGTCCCAATCTCCTTTTTTAGTGTCATAATGACTTTTTCTCTCACAACTTTGACTTTTTGTCATTATGTGGATTTAAATAATATGACTTCATTTCATTTATGACTTTTTATTTCATAATTTGACTTTTATTGACTTACTGTCTCATAATTATTTTTTATGTTGTGACTTTTTCTCTCATAACTTTTGACTTTTTGTCATTATTTCAACTTTTTATATCATAATTATGACTTTCTATGTCATATTTGACTTTTTATCTCATAATTAGATTTTTTCTCATAATTATGACTTTTTGTCATAATGTGGACTTTTAATCTCATAATTAAGACTTAATGTCTCATAATCATGTTTTATGTTGTGACCTTTCTCACAGGACTTTTTAATCATAATTTCAACTTCTTATATCAACATTTTGACCTTTGTTTTGTGTTTGACTTTTCATCTCATAATTTGACTTTTGTCTTCGTATTTATGATTCAAATGTCTCATGATTTACATTTTTAACATCATATGATTTTTTTGTCATCATAATTATGTCTTTATTTCATTCACCTAAATGTCTCATAATTTCCTTTTTTAGTTTAATATCATAATTATGACTTTTTATGTCATAATTTGACTTTTATTATCGCAATTATGACTTAATATGCCATTATTTCATACATTTTTACTTTTGATTCATTATTTAAACTTTTTATATCATATTAATGTCTTTTTATTTCACATTCATGACTTTTCATCTCATAATTTGACTTTTGTCTTCGTATTTATGATTCAAATGTCTCATGATTTACATTTTTAACATCATATGATTTTTTTGTCATCATAATTATGTCTTTATTTCATTCACTTAAATGTCTCATAATTTCCTTTTTTAGTTTAATATCATAATTATGACTTTTTATGTCATAATTTGACTTTTATTATCGCAATTATGACTTAATATGCCATTATTTCATACATTTTTACTTTTGATTCATTATTTAAACTTTTTATATCATATTAATGTCTTTTTATTTCACATTCATGACTTTTTATCTCATAATTTGACTTTTGTCTTCGTATTTATGATTCAAATGATTAATTATGTCTTTATTTCATTCACTTAAATGTCTCATAATTTCCTTTTTTAGTTTAATATCATAATTATGACTTTTTATGTCATAATTTGACTTTTATTATCGCAATTATGACTTAATATGCCGTTATTTCATACATTTTTACTTTTGATTCATTATTTAAACTTTTTATATCATATTAATGTCTTTTTATTCCACATTCATGACTTTTTATCTCATAATTTGACTTTTATTCTCATAATTATGACTTAATGGGAATGTTTGAGTAATAATCTTTCTGGTGGGAATAGTTTATTTAATTTAAAAACATCTACAGGGAATTTTAGAGAACCATGTTCTGAGAGCCAAAAATGCATCGTATAATACAGTATAATACAATATCTAAGCCTAAATATGATCAAGAGTGATAGTGATGCTTGGCTAAACAAATACCACTAAAAATCTAGAAATATATATAAGAAATGTAATAGAATTTAAATGCATTTGGCAAAAAAACATTAGGAGAGATTGGTGTTTTATGGGAGGCGATGGTCTCTGAATGAGGTCTCGACCTGTTAATCGTGTTTCTGGTGTTGTTTAATTTATATTTCAGCTGCTAATTGCTCTGCAGAAGATTGCAATTACTGCCTCGGACATCTACTGTCTGCCTGTCAAATATTTGTCAGGAACAGATCAATATGTTATCATTTTTCCATATTACTTGGTGTCAGGTCAAAAGCATTAAAGAAATAGTTCTGCGTAATGAAGAGCTTCACAGAATTTTTCAAAACATCTTTTTTGAATGGAAAGTCATACAGGTTTAGAACGGCATGAGGGTGAGGGATTGTTTTCTTTCAAGAAAGATGCATGAGAGATGTATTCTGCATGTCATTCTTGCTATTTCTTGCATGGAGTACAATATGAAGCGATCAGGATGTTAAATTCATCAACTGTGAGGTGAGCAAATCAGTTTTTTAGTGTTTCTACAGTGGCAGAAATCTGCTGCCGAGCCTCATTATTCTCATGTTATCTCAGCGTTATCTTAACATTATCTTGACGTTGCCCGTGTCTTATCTGTGCTAATCATGTAAGTGCAACTGATTTGCTTCTTGTGTTTCATCAGCGAAGCTACAAATATCAGCTGTTTCTCCACAGTGAGATCGTATGTAGAAGCTCCCGCTTCTCAGATGTTTCTCCTGATCGAGAAAAAGACAGCAGTATGTATCTCTAAGATTTCATAAGAGGTCTCAATAATGTCTCAAACTTCAATTTGCCTCCCATAATAAGTCCCTGAACCCATTCCCAAAACCATTTGTTTTAAAATAACTTTCAAATAAATCAAATATGGGTCAAATGGGTCACTATTTATTTATTTTTTCCAGTGTAAAAATCTAAATTATGATGTAAAAAGTTCAAATTAAGATTAAATATGACATAAATCAGAATTATGAAATAGAAATTACGACATGACAGTCTAGTCAGTACTAAGATGAAAGTAGTAATTATGACATAAAATGACATAAAACATCATTTAATTTAATCTCTGTTTTGTTTTCTCCTATACACCTTCAGTTGACTCAAATGAATCACTATTTGTTATTTGTTTTCTGACATTGAAGTCAAAATGATGATGCTGAAAGTCCAACTGAGATTAAAAGTCGTAAGTATAATATAAAAAAGATTAAATCATGACATAAGTAAGAAAAATATAAAGTAAAAAAGCTCGAAAGTCGAAACTGACAATTTTGAAATTAATATTAAGATATAAAAAATGAAATCATATCACCTTTGTCAGATTTTTCACCTAAAACACCTTAAAAGAAATAAAATATGACCCAAATGAGTAATTATTTGTTATTTTTCTGGCATAAATGTAAGAATTATAATGTTAAAAGTCAAAATTGATATTAAGTCATAAATATAACACATAACAAAAAGATGAAATTGTGACAAAAGCCAAAATTATGAAATAAAAAAACGATACAAACATAATATATATTGTTTACAAAGAATTATAATATATATATATGATATATAAAGAGAGAGATTAAAAAAAATCAAAATCATTCACCTGAATAAAATAAATAGTAAAATAAAAAGTTTAATTCAAGAGTCAAAATTGTGAAACAAAATTGACAGTTATGACATATAAAGTTGAAACTGACAATTTTGAAATTAATATTAAGATATAAAAAATGAAATATCACTTTTGTCAGATTTTTCTCCTAAAACACCTTTAAAGAAATAAAATATGACCCAAATTAGTAAGTAGTTGTTATTTTTCTGACATAAATGTAAGAATTTTGATGTAAAAAGTCAAAAATTCAAAATTAATATTAAGTCATAAATATAACAAAAAGATGAAATCATAACATAAACCGAAATTATGAAATAAAAAAGTATGTATATATATAGAGAGAGAGAGAGAGAAATCATAATTCTGACATGAAAAATTTCTATATTAATGTATCACCTGTCTCAGATGTCTTCATGAAAACCATCAAAAAATAAAACATGACCTAAATGAGTAACTATTTGTTATTTATTTTTCTGACTTAAAAGTTAAAATTGTGACGAAAAAAAAGTCGAAATTAAAATTAAAAGTCATAAATATGACATAAAAAGATGAAATAATGAGCCAAAATTGTAAAACAAAATCGACAATTATGTCATATAAAGTTGTAACTGACAATTTTGAAATTAATATTGAGATATAAAAAATGAAATGATATCACTTTTGTCAGATTTTTCTCCTAAAACACCTTTAAAGAAATAAAATATGACCCAAATTAGTAAGTAGTTATTTTTCTGACATAAATGTAAGAATTTTGATGTAAAAAGTCAAAAATACGTAATTAATATTAAGTCATAAATATAACAAAAAGATGAAATCATAACATAAACCGAAATTATGAAATAAAAAAGTATGTATATATATAGAGAGAGAGAGAGAGAGAGAAATCATAATTCTGACATGAAAAATTTCTATATTAATGTATCACCTGTCTCAGATGTCTTCATGAAAACCATCAAAAAATAAAACATGACCTAAATGAGTAACTATTTATTTATTTTTCTGACTAAAAAATGTTAAAATTGTGATGAAAAAAAAAAAAGTTGAAATTAAAATTAAAAGTCATAAATATGACATAAAAAGATGAAATAATGAGTCAAAATTGTGAAACAAAATGGACAATTATGACATATAAAGTTGTAACTGACAATTTTGAAATTAATATTAAGACATAAAAAATTTAATCATAAAACCTGTCAGATTTTTCACCGAAAACACATTTAAAGAAATAAAATATGACCCAAATGAGTAACTATTTTTAATTTTTCTGACATAAATGTAAGAATTATGATGTAAAAAGTAAAAGTTGAAATTGGTGTTAAGTCATAAATATAACAAAAAGATGAAATCATGACATAAAATGAAATTATGAAATAATACAAACATGATATATTGTTTACAAACAATTCTAATATAGAAAGAAAGAAAGAAAGAAAGAAAGAAAGAAAGATTTTAAAAATCATAATTCTGACATTGAAAAATTTCAATACTTATGTATCACTTGTCTTCATGAAAACCATCAAAAAATAAAACATGACCCAAATGAGTCATTATTTGTTATTTTTCTGACTTAAAGGTAAAAATTGATGAAAAAATTAAATAGAAATAATAGCAATAAAAAGTTAAAATTGAGATTAAGTCATGACATAATATGACATAAAAAGATGAAATTATGAGTCAAAATCCTGAAACAAAATTGGCATGTATGACATATAAAGTTGAAACTGAGATAAAAGTAACAATAATGACAAAAAAATATGAAATTGACATAAAATATCATAATTAAGATGTAAAGTCTTTTTTTTTGTAATAAAATGTTTGTCTCAAAACTTTTTTTTCTATAACACCTTAAAAAATAAAATAAAATCAGACTGAAATGAGTCACCCAGTCCAGAGCTGTAAAATGAAGTCTAATGTGTATGTGATGTGTTTTGGGGCATTTTCTTATAAGGAAGTATTTGTGATTGTCAAGAAGTACAAAATGTGTCCAAAAAGTGTTGAAACTCAGAATATGAGTTGCACACTTTGTTTCAAGTGTTGAGTTCATTTGCTGTGTGTGTGTTTGTTAAAGGTCTGAATGCTGTGTCATTTCTCCTGCCATTGTTTCCGAGTGTGTTTTAATGTTATCAGCGAAGCCCTTAACGTGAGGAGAGCCGATCTTATCAAACTCACACACACACACACAGAAGCAGAGCAGGAATGTGATAAGACATAAAACACACAGAGAGAGCGGCTGAATCAATCATCTATTAGTGACTGTACACACAGACACACACACAATAACAGTCTTTGTCCGTCTGGATTTGTCCGTGTCGTCAGAGGTTATAAAAGATCATCAGTTTGAACACAAAACTAATATTTGTCCAGGAACATTTCGAGTTAATTTTCGAGAGTCGTGAGCGACTTTCACACTGCACTCTTTGATTGTCCGTGGCATCAACTTTTTTAGTTTTAATCATTTCTCTCCTTTTAGATATGTTAAAAAATACTCTTTGCTTTAGAAATACTACAGTTCTACTTTAGATGAGATGTTTCTGCAGCCGTGATTAACTTACAGCAGCAACAAAGTCCTTAAACAGACACAAAAATGAAAATTGTAATCATTTTTGAGACTCTAAGTCATAATTATGAAATAAACAGTCAAATTTGGTTAACAAAAGGTTATGACAAAAAAGTCACAAGGCAATATGATATAAAAAGTCATAATTCATGTACAATTTTTGATTTTTGTTGTAATTTTGACTTTTTAAAGCTCATTTCTGCCACATAAGATAATGAAATATGGTTTGAAAAACATAAATGTGACAAACAGTCAGTTACACAAAGTTTAGTCAATTATTTGTTTTTTTATGAGAAAATACTATTATAGTCTTTCTACTTTCAAATGTCTTGTTTAATTCAGTGTGTTACTGTCAATTTTTGAGTGAAAATAGTTTCTACACCATTTTTGTCAGCATATGGCATTAATCACTAGATTTAAAGTCAATTCTAAAATAAAAAGTTGAAATTGGCAAAGTTACACAATAAAAATTATATAATAAAATTTACACATTTTTGTCAGAATTTTCATAATTATGAAATAAATTGTTGAACTTGACATTAAAAAACATCATGAAATTACAGTTTATCACATAAAAAGTTATGAAAAAGCTATGACAAAAAAGTTGTAATTGTGACATAAAATGTAATTGTCAAAAAAGCCATAAATACATATATAAATAAATATATACATAAATATTATGGAATAAAATGTCGAAATTGACAAAAAAAATTACATTCAAAAGTTTATCACATAAAAAAATCATACTAATGACAGTTATAAAGAAATAATTCTGATATAAAAAGTATTTTTTTATGTCATAATCTTTATGAAATAAAAAGCAGAAAAACAATTATGATGTCAAAATTGACAGAAGTCAAAATTGTGAAGAACTAAGAAAGAAATAAGACAAAATCAACAAGAAAGTGTTCATTCTGACATAAAAATTATGGCTTTGTATTATGGCTTCATATCTGAAAGATACTGCTCAAATAGTTTTTGAGGATACTTAAAAGATTGATTTAGGACATTTTTTTTTTCAGTATGATGCATGAGTTCATGGACACAAGTTTAGATGAGCTTTGCAGTGGAGAAAAAGAGATCTGAGAGCAGACACTATATCACAGTGTTTAACTATATCAACTGTTTAACGTCGATAATAATCAGAAATGTTTCTTGAGCAGCAAATCAGCATATTAGAATGATTTCTGAAGGATCATGTGACACTGAAGACTGGAGTAACAATGCTGAAAATTCAGCTTTGATCACAGAAATAAATGACATTTTAATATATATGCACATGGAAACAGCTGTTTTAAATTGTAATTTTCCATTTCTATGGAAGCTGGTTTCAGACACTTTTTATCTCGCAATTCTATCTTTTTTTTTTTCAAAATTGCGAGCTTATTTTTCACAATTGCGACTGTATCTTGCAATTCTGACTTTTTCCTCACAATTCCAACTTTATATCTTGCAATTCTGACTTTTTTTCTCGCAATTGCAACTTCATACCTTGCAATTCTGACTTTTTTCTCACAATTGCAGCTTTGTATCTTGCAATTCTTACTTTTTCCCTCAGAAATGAGTTGTAAACTCGTAATTCTGACTTTTTTCTCACAATTCTGTCTTTTTTCCTCAGAACTGAGATATAAACTCACAATTTTAACTTTTTTTTCACAATTGCGACTTTGTATCTTGCAATTCTGACTTTATTTCTCGCAATTGCGACTTTTTTTCTCAGAACTGAGTTGTAAACTCCCAATACTGACGTTTTTTCTCGCAATTGCAACTTTGTATCTCACAATTCTCTTTTTTTTTTTTTTCAAAATTGCGAGCTTACATCTTGCAATTCTGACTTTTGTTTTCTCAGAACTGTGAGATATAAATGCACAATTTTTATTTTATTTAAAGCACAACATTATTTTTTGCAATTGCGACTGTATCTTGCAATTGCGACTTTTTTTCTCAGAACTGAGTTGTGAACTCCCAATTCTGACGTTTTTTCTCGTAATTGCAACTTCATACCTTGCAATTCTGACTTTTTTCCTCACAATTCTGACTTTTTTCTCGCAATTGCAGCTTTGTATCTTGCAATTCTTACTTTTTCCCTCAGAAATGAGTTGTAAACTCGCAATTCTGACTTTTTTCTCACAATTCTGTCTTTTTTCCTCAGAACTGAGATATAAACTCACAATTTGAACTTTTTTTTCACAATTGCAACTTTGTATCTTGCAATTCTGACTTTTTTTCTCAGAACTGAGTTGTAAACTCCCAATACTGACGTTTTTTCTCGCAATTGCAACTTCATACCTTGCAATTCTGACTTTTTTCTCGCAATTGCAGCTTTGTATCTTGCAATTCTTACTTTTTCCCTCAGAAATGAGTTGTAAACTCGCAATTCTGACTTTTTTCTCACAATTCTGTCTTTTTTTCTCAGAACTGAGATATAAACTCACAATTTTAACTTTTTTTTCACAATTGCGACTTTGTATCTTGCAATTCTGACTTTATTTCTCGCAATTGCGACTTTTTTTCTCAGAACTGAGTTGTAAACTCCCAATACTGACGTTTTTTCTCGCAATTGCAACTTTGTATCTCACAATTCTCTTTTTTTTTTTTTTCAAAATTGCGAGCTTACATCTTGCAATTCTGACTTTTGTTTTCTCAGAACTGTGAGATATAAATGCACAATTTTTATTTTATTTAAAGCACAACATTATTTTTTGCAATTGCGACTGTATCTTGCAATTGCGACTTTTTTTCTCAGAACTGAGTTGTAAACTCCCAATTCTGACGTTTTTTCTCGCAATTGCAACTTCATACCTTGAAATTCTGACTTTTTTCACACAATTCTGACTTTTTTCTCGCAATTGCAGCTTTGTATCTTGCAATTCTTACTTTTTCCCTCAGAAATCAGTTGTAAACTTGCAATTCTGACTTTTTTCTCACAATTCTGTCTTTTTTCCTCAGAACTGAGATATAAACTCACCATTTTGACTTTTTTTCTTGTAATTGCGACTTTGTGTCTTGCAATTCTTACTTGTTTTTCTTGCAATTCTGTCTTTTTTCCTCAGAACTGAGATATAAACTCACAATTTGAACTTTTTTTTCACAATTCCAACTTTGTATCTTGCAATTCTGACTTTTTTTCTCAGAACTGAGTTGTAAACTCCCAATTCTGATGTTTTTTTCTCGCAATTGCAACTTCATACCTTGCAATTCTGACTTTTTTCTCGCAATTGCAGCTTTGTATCTTGCAATTCTTACTTTTTCCCTCAGAAATGAGTTGTAAACTCCCAATTCTGACGTTTTTTTCTCGCAATTGCAACTTCATACCTTGCAATTCTGACTTTTTTCTCACAATTCTGTCTTTTTTCCCTCAGAACTGAGACATAAACTCACAATTTTGACTTTTTTTCTTGTAATTGCAACTTTGTGTCTTGCAATTCTTACTTGTTTTTCTTGCAATTCTGTCTTTTTTCCTCAGAACTGAGATATAAACTCACAATTTGAACTTTTTTTTCACAATTGCGACTTTGTATCTTGCAATTCTGACTTTATTTCTCGCAATTGCGACTTTATTCCTTAGAACTGTGAGTTGTAAACTCACAATTCTGACTTTTTTTTTCTCGCAATTACGACTTTTGTCAGAATTGTGAGATATTGTAACATAGGGTTTATGTTTTGTTTTGGGGTTCACGTTCATGTTTTCACATCTCTTATTTTGTAGTTTACTCATGGTTCCTGTCTTGTCTTGCTTCCTCATGTTATCCTGCCTGTGTATGTGTCATGTTCTCATTGGTTTATGTCTTGCCATGTGGTTCCCTGTTTTGTGTGTTCATTGGTTGCTATGGTCATGTTCCTTGTTTCTCATTGGCTGGTTTGTGTCACGTTACCCTCATTGTTCACTATAAGTAGCCCTCATGTAGCCATCGTCTCTTGTTGTGTGTTGATGTTGTAACCCGCTGTTGGTGAGTTCTGGTTAAGTCTGTTTCATGCCAAGTCTGTTCTTTGCCAAGTTTGTTTCATAGTCAAGTCATCGTTTGGATTATCATTGATTGTATCATTACAATTCTGAAAAAAATAAGTCAGAATTGTGAGATAACAATAACCTTTTTTTTATTTTTTATTCAGTGGTGGAAACTGGCTTCCATACTTTTCAGATTGTCAAACTGAAAAAAGACTGAACTCCATCACTACAGCATTGTTTGTTTTCGCCTGTTCACCTGCAATTGCAACTTTGTATCTCACAATTCTGACTTTTTTCTTGCAATTGCGACTTTGTATCTTGCAATTCTGACTTTTTATTTCACAATTCTGACTTTTTTCTCACAATTCTGACTTTTTTTCTCGCAATTGCGACTGTATCTTGCAATTCTGACTTTTTTCTCGCAATTGTGACTTTGTAACTTGCAATTCTCACTTTGTATCTCGCAATTTTTACTTTTTTCTCGCAATTGCGACTTTGTATCTTGCAGTTGTGACTTTGTATTTCAAAATTGTGACCATTTTTTGCATAATTGTGACTTTGTATCTTGCAATTCTGACTTTTTTCTCGCAATTTTGACCTTTTTCCTCAGAACTGTGAGATATAAACTCACAAACTCACAAAGATATAAATGTACAATTCTGGCTTAATTTCTCACAACTGTGACTTTTTTTCTTGCAGTTGTGACATTGTATCTCACAATTTCACAATTCTGACCTTTTTTCTCACAATTCTGACTTAATTTCTCGCAATTACGACTGTATCTTGCAATTCTGACTTTTTTTCTCCTAAGTTTGACTTTTTTCCTCAGAACTGTGAGATATAAACTCACAATTCTGACTTTTTTTCTTGCAACTGTGACTTTGTATCTTGCAATTCTGACTTTGTATTTCACAATTCTGACTTTTTTTCTCGCAATTGTGACTGTATCTTGCAATTGCGGATTTGTATCTTGCATTTCTGACTTTTTTTCTCGCAATTCTTTTTCTAATCATTTGAATTATCGTTTGTTTGTTGGATCTCACTGTTGGATTGTTAATAAACTGCACTTGGGTTCTTCAATTCGCCTCCAGTGAACTTAATCGTTGCAGATATAAACTCACAATTGCGAGTTATAAAGTCCAGTTCTGAGGAGAAAAAAAGACTGATATGTGACCCTGAACCACAAAACCAGTCATAAGGGTCAATTTCTCAAAATTGAGATTTATACATCACATGAAAGCTGAATAAATACGCTTTCCATTGATGTATGGTTTGTTATACGACTATTTGAAAATCTGGAATCTGAGGGTGCAAAAAAATCCAAATATTGAGAAAATCACCTTTAAAGTTGTCCAAATGAAGTACTTAGCAATGCATATTACTTTATTTTATGCATAAATTAAGTTTTGACGTATTTGCAGAAATGTACTAAATATCTTCATGGAACATGATCTTTACTTAATATTTTAATGATTTTTGGCCTAAAAGAAAAATCATTAATTTTGACCCATACAATGTATTTTTGACTATTGCTACAAATATACCCCAAGATTTATGATTGGTTTTGTGGTCCAGGGTCACATATGTTCACAGAATTGCAAGTTTATATCTCACAATTCAGAGAAAAAAAGTCAGAATTGCAAGTTTGTATCATGAAATTCTGAGAAGAAAAAAAAAGTCTGAATTGTGAGATAACAATAACCTTTTTTTTTTTGTTTTTTTTTATGCAGTGGTGGAAACTGGCTTCCATACATTTCAGATTGTCAAACTGAAAAAAGATTGAAAACATTCCACTCCAGTTGAGCTGAACTCCATCACTACAGCATCGTTTGTTTTCGGCTGACAGCGGCACAAAGCTGAGCTGAGACGGATGAGTGTTTAGTGAGTGTTTAGCCACTGTTTCTGTCCTGTGATGAACGAGCGCCGCTGTGATTGACGCTGCTCATCTTCTGCACGTGGAAATTAATCCCATGGAACTCCGATCACATGAGTCTCTCTGGTCAGTCTGTTGCTTAGCAACCGCATCCCTCCTTGGCCTGGCCATAGCACACACACACACACACACACATGGGTCTCACACCCGCTGACCTCTGAGCCATACATCAAACACACAGCAGCCGTCTCCACATATAATGTCCCCATTCATCTGACCTGCGCTTCAGTCGTACAGTTCTGCTCATTTCCACCTCAACATCCCACAACCACATCCAGACTTGTTCACACTTTCTCTTCCCTTCACTTAAACCATGAAACACACACACTATACAGTTGTCTACTTTTGTAAAATGTATTTAGCTATATCATATTATATTACTATATTAAATAATATTGTATTAATATAAATTAATATTTATTATAGATTTATGTTCTTATCCAAAAGTATGTAATATATATATATATATATATATATATATATAAGTTTACATTATATATTTTATATCATAAATTGTATTTTGTATTATAATAAAATGTATTTTATATAATTATATATAATATAATATATTTTTTTTTGTTAAATGTATTCACCTATTATAATACTTTTTATATTATTATATTTACATTTCACAATAATATGATGAACGTTTTTTTTACTTTTTTTAAATTTTTGGTCTGTGTTTGTTGATTTTGCTGGATATTCAGTACAGGGTTATTATACTAAAAAAAAACACATTTTTGTTACTAAATAAACTCAAAAAATGAAATAAATATTACTTTTTGTGTGTAATTTGTGAAATTTACTATTAATTTCTGAGCTAAAATATGTGATCAAAATATGGCATAAAAAATAAAATTATGAGAATTCAGAATTTTGTATTTCATTATTATGAAATAAAAAGTCAAAAAGTAAAAAAAAAATATATATATATATATTATTTAGCTTAACTTGATGCAATAAAAACATGATATGATTACTGTATGACATAAAAAGTTGAAATTATGAGAATTTAGAATTTCATAATTCTGAAATAAAAAGTCAAAATCGACAAAAAGCTGTAATTATGACATAAATCATAACTACGACATACATTTAAAATGTATATATAAATGTATTTGTAAGTCATAACTGTTTAATAAAATGTTGAAATCGACATAAAATATGACATTAAAAAGTGTATCACAAGAAATATAAATTATGACAATTATAAAGAAGTAATTCTGAAATAAAAGTCAAAACTGTGACATAAAAAGTTATACTTTTTTTGTAGATTTTTACTTTATAAAAAACAGATTTTGTTACTTGAAATCAAATAAACTTGATTTTATAAATTATAAAAACTATATAAACATTTAAAAACCATAATAATGACAAAAACACAACAGAATTACTAAAACTTTGACTAAAATGAATTAAACAAATTCAAAAAATGAACTAAAGGAATTTCCAAAGGAGAATATTTGAACTTTGCACATATTTGACTTTAATATGAAATATGTTTGTGATGTGAGGTTTTAAGAACATAAATAGACTTGATAATCATACATGTTTTGTCTGTCATATATCATATTTGATGTGGGGTGATTGAAATAAGAGACAGTACTGTTTTTATCTGGTTATCTGAGTCATTTATTTGCTTGTTTTTGCAAATGTTGTTTTGCAGATGAAGTTCAGTATGATCTTTGATTTTGTGGATAATCATAAGTCTCTCTGCTCCAGAAAGTCATTTATTTTAAACTGGGTTTTGCTCCACTAAAACGGATCTTTAATTCTCCCTGCAGCTACCGAAATTGATGAGTTTTTCATAATTATTCCCTTTGCAGCCTTTTTAACTTTTCATGAGAGAAGGAGCAATTTCGCAGCTTTTATTGTGTTCTGTAGAGAAGTGAGATATAAGATATTGATATTTGTGTGGTTTATATCCCGCGCCGCCTCTAATGTTTTATATGAAGTGCATTAGACATTAGGTGTGCTTATAAAAGGCCCGATTCATCACCGCTGTTCACTAATAGCTTTCTGTAGTTAAACTTTACACACTTTAGGCGGTTTCTTTAGCAAGGGTCTGATTTGTGTTTGATTGCATGTGTTATTTTAGAATAGTTTTAAAGTTTTGAGGAAGTGAGAAGGAGATATTGATGTTCCAGTATATTTTGATTTCCATAAATACGCTCTTGGAGTGAATGAGCTTTATTGTGTGTTCTGTCATAATAAAGCTCAGCATGATGTGGGGATTACAGTAATCTTCATCTCTGCAGATACTCAATTAACATCCCTGCTCAGACATTGTGGGGGGTTTTGCTGTTGTTTTCTTTTGTTATTTTGCTAAAATAACTCAATACATAAACACACACACACGTTGAATACAAATATAGGTCTGTGAGTGTCATCATTGAGATACTATTTTAGTGTTTTTATTAATATTCTGAATATTTTTTTTATTTTAGTTGAAGTTTTAGTCATTTTATTTTGTATTTTTGGTAATTTGTTTATATATGTGTGTGTGTGTATGAATTTTATTTCTGTTTAAATTGTAGTTATTTTAGTATGTCAAGGTAAAGTAAATTAAAATTAGAAATTTTTATATATATATATAGCTGAAATAAAAAATATTTAATAATTATTAAATACAAATATAGGCTTGTGTCATCATTGAGATGCTGTTATAGCGTTTATTAATATTTTGCATCGATTTTTATTTTTTATGCTTTCATTTTAATTTTAGTTAAAGTTTTATTAATTTAATTTGTATTTTTGATCATTTGTGTGTGTGTGTGTGTGTATATATATAATATATTTATAGCTGAAATAAAAAATATTTAATAATTGTTAAATACAAATATAAGAATGTGTGACATTGAGGTATTATTATGATGTTTTTATTTATATTTTGAATCATTTTTTTATTCTTTAATTTTAATTTTAGTTAAATTTGTAATTTTATTTTTTATTTTGGTTTTGTGTGTGTGTGTGATAGTTATTTAAGTTTTACTTTGTTATTTTAATACATCAAGGTAAAATAAATGAAAATTAGAAATTTTAGATGAAATAACAATTATTTAATAATAATTGAATACAAGTATAGGCATGTATGTCATCACTGAGACACTATTATATATATATATATATATATATATATAGATAGATAGATAGATAGATAGATAGATATTTTTATTAATATTTTGAATAATTATTTTGTGCTTTCCTTTTAATTTTATTAAAGTATTAAAATTTAATTAAAGTTGTAGTCATTTTATTTGTTGCTTTTGGTCATTTGTTTATGTGTGTGTGTAATTTTTATTTCAGTTGTACTTTTTGTTATTTTAGTACATCAATTTAAAGTAAATTAAAATTAGAAATCTTAGGTTTTTATTAATATTTTGAATTTTTGTATACTTTAATTTTAGTTAAAGTTTTAGTAATTGTATTTTGTATTTTTTTTTTTTTGTTTTTGGTCATTGTTGTTTTATGTCTGTGTGTATTTTTTTTTTTCCAGTTTTAGTTATTTTAGTACATCAAGTTAAAGTATATTGAGGATATTATAGGGGTGTGTGTGATTTTTATTTCAGTTTTAGTTATTTTATATATATATAAAGTAAATATATATATATATAGTTTATTTCAGTTGACGTTTACTTTTTCAACTAACAAAAAAATGTTTTTATAGCTTTCATTTCAATTTGTATATACATGTGGACATACATGAATAACAATATGACAACATAATACTGATATAAACAACAACACCAACAAAATATATACATTAAAAAATAAATAAATATATATATATATATATATATATATATATATATATTAACAATATATATGTATTGCATCATATGTAGACTATAATTACATTATTGTAGACCTAATGCAATCTTTTGCTAACATCATAATCTAGCAAATAAATAACAATGCCATTTTGATATAATAAAAATTGTATGCAGTTATGCAGTCCACTGAAGGCTCTCAGGCACAATGTGTTTTGTTATGAGGATATTGTAGGGGTGTGTGTGTGTGTGTGTGTGTGTGTGTGATTATTTTTTATTATTATTATTTTTATTTCAGTTTTAGTTATTTTAGTACATCAAGTTAAAGTAAATTAAAATGAGAAATCTTAGATTTTTATTAATATTTAGAATATTTTTTATGCTTTAATTTTAATTTTAGTTAACGTTTTAGTAATTTTATTTTGTATTATTGTTATTTTTGGTCATTTATTTATATATATAGATGTGTCCGTGTAATTTTTTTTCAGTTTTAGTTATTTTAGTACATCAAGCTGAAGTAATATATATATATATATATATATATATATATGATTTTGTATATTTTTTATGCTTTAATTTTAATTTTAGCTAACATTTTAGTAATTTTATTTTGTACTTTAGTTTTTTTTGGGGGAGGGGGGGGGGTCATTTGTTTATATATATATAGGGGTGTGTGTGTAATTTTTATTTCAGTTTTAGTTATTTTAGTACTAAACTCTCTAGCTGAAGTAAATTAAAATGAGAAATTTTAGATGAAATAAAAAGTATTTTATATTTTACTTATTTTATATTTTATTTATTATTTTATTGCACTGAAGTAATAAAACTATATATATATATATATATATATATATACATGTATGTATATATACAAATGTTTATTTTAACAATATATTTGTATTGCATCATATGTAGACTATAATTGCATTATAATATGAATAACGCCGCCATTTTGATATAATAAAAATAGTATGCAGTTATGCAGTCCACTGAAGGGTCTCAGGCGGAATGTGTTTTGTTATGAGGATATGTGGATGAGGATATTGTAGGGGTGTGTGTGTGTGTGTGTGTGTGTGTGTGTTTGTGTGATCAGGATAATCCGTGTAACCCTTTCGTGTCCGCGGATCCTCCAGCTCCTCCGTCTGCGGCACTGCCTTGTTTATTTCTTTCATTTCTCTGAACAGGACCGAGTCTCCTTTAAATATCGCCCGCTGTTCCCGCACCAGAAGCCCGAATGTGAGCGGAGACGATGCTTCCAGCCGACATTAGCCCGAGATCCGGCATGGCAGCGGCCGGTGCTGATGAGAGACGCCGCGGGTCCCTGCTCTTCCTCAGCTGCAGCAGCATCATCTGAAGCGGCGCGCCTCGCACCCAACATGCTCGTTCTCCGTGAGTGAATCGCCGCGTTTCTGGGCTGAGATGGTTCGGGTCGTCAGTGTTCTGGGTCTGGTGATGTTCAGCGTCGCTCTGCTCATTTTATCGCTGATCAGTTACGTGTCCATCAAGAAAGACTTCATCTTCACCGCACCGAAATACGCCAACGCCGGCGGGCCGCGGATGTACATGTTCCACACGGGCTTTCGGTGAGTGAGCGTGCGATTTAAGACACACCTTTATGACATTTAATCTCAGAAATAAGTCTGTAATTCTAAAGGGGACGTGTTTAATGCACATGTGCGCTGATATAGATTGCATGTAGATTAATAAGCGTGCTTTAATCACATTTTTGGAAAGGCCTCTCTTGTCCTTCTGTCATGATGCTCGCCGCGCATGCGCAGTTCGCTCCTGGATCATCAAGATGGACTAACCTACATTCTCACATTTCGCAGAGTAATGATTTCTGAACAGTCAGCTGCTATATTCATATTCTATATGTGACCCTGGACCACAAAATCAGTCATAAGTGTACATTTTTCGAAGTTGACCTTTATACATCAACTGAAAGATGAATAAATAACTTAATTAATGTATGGTTTGTTAGGATAGAGCTATATTTGGAAAATCTGGAATCTGAGGTTGCAAAAAAAATCTAAATATTGAGAAAATCACCTTTAAAGTTGTCCAAATGAAGTTCTTAGCAATGCATATTAATCAAAAATTAAGTTTTGATATATTTATGGTAGGAAATGTACAAAATATCTTCATGGAACATGATCTTTACTTAATATCCTAATGATTTTTGGCATAAAAGAAAAATTTATCATTTTAACCTATACAGTGTATTTTTGACTATTGCTACAAATATACCTCTGTGACTTAAGACTGGTTTTGTGATCCTGGGTCACACTTAATACACTTTTAAAAATAAATGTTCCAAAAGGGTGTTTTTGCATTGATGCCATAGAAGAACCATTTTTGGTTCCCAAAGAACCATTTCGCATTGATGTTCATTTTGAAGAACATTTTATATTATATTTTATAACATTTTATTTTATATATCTAAAGAACCTTTTTTGACTATAAAGAACACTTTCTGCGTTCAAAAGGTTCCATGGATGTATAAAGTTCTTTACAGAACCATTGATGCCAGTAAAGAACCTTTATTTTTAAAAGTGTTTGTCATGCATTCGATTCTAACAAATAGACTTGAGAAGTCCTTTATCCATCATTAAGCCATGTTTAACTTCGTAATCCATAATAACGCTTCCTCCAGTGAAAAAGTCGATCTTCTGTTGTCTCTCACATCAAAATCTGACTGTTTTAGCTTGTAAATGGTGCTTGATCTTTGCAGATTTCTCTCCTGACCACTTTTATTGGAGGAAGTGTATTATGGATTATGGAAAGTCTTAATTTTGCACTTGTTTCTTGGAAACGTACAACTTTTGGCTTCAAAAGACACATTTTGGCATCCATTTGGATGGCAATATGTGATTGAAATGTAAACAGCTGCAGAATTCTAGCTATTTACTCAAATATATAGTAGTATGAAGACTGTAAAGCGTAAGTAGCAGTCATCTGCTGCATTCATATTCTACTATATACGTCATGTATTCGATTCTAACAAATAGTTTGATTATAGGTACTTATAGTTAACTAAAAGTAAAAATAAAACCATAAAACAGCTGTTTGTAAGAAACAAATTCATCAATAACACATTTTTAACTTCAAAACTGTTGCTTATGTTAAAAACATGAGTTCATAATCCATAATAATGCTTCCTTCAGTAAAAAAAAAAGTCCATCTTCTGTTGTCTCTCACGTCAACATCTGAAAGTTTTGGCTTGTAAATGGTGCTTGATCTTTGCAGATTTCTCTACTGATTTAGACCAGACCACTTTTTACTGGAGAAATGTCTTAATGTTTCTTGGAAACATGCAACTTTTTGCTTCAGAAGACACATTTTGGCATCCATTCAGTCAGCTGCTGCATTCATATTCTAATGTATACATGATGTATTTGATTCTAACAAATAGTATGCTTATAACTAAAAGTAAAAATAAAACCATAAAACAGCTGTTTGTAAGAAATAAATCCATCAATGAGGCATTTTTAACTTCAAAACTGTCCGTAATGGATAATAAAGCTTCCTCCAGTGAAAAAGTCCATCTCCCGTTGTCTCTCACATCAAAATCCGACTGTTTTGGCTTGTAAACGGTGCTTTATCTGTGCAGATTTCTCTCCTGTTTCAGACCAGACCACTTTTTGTCACTGGAGGAAGCGTTATTATGGATTAGGGACTTTTATGGATTTTTAGCCATTAAAAAATGGTTTAATGTTGGACTACTTTCTTGGAAATCAGGGGCGGACATAGTGATTTGGGGGGGCCCTAAGCAAATTCCAGGTATGGGGTCCCAACATATACACAATAACTACACTCTTAAAAATAAAGGTTCCAAAAGGGTGTTTTTGCAGTGATGCCAAAGAAGAACCATTTTTGGTTCCCCAAAGAACCTTTCAGTGAACAGTTCTAAAAAGAACCATTTTAAAGAACATTTTAAAAATCTAAAACAGCTTTTTTGACTATTAAGAACGTTTTCTGCATTCGAAAGGTTCCGTCAATGAGGCATTTTTAACTTCAAAACTGTCCGTAATGGATAATAAAGCTTCCTCCAGTGAAAAAGTCAATTTCCTGTTGTCTCTCACATCAAAATCCAACTGTTTTGGCTTGTAAACGGTGCTTTATCTGTGCAGATTTCTCTCCTGTTTCAGACCAGACCACTTTTTGTCACTGGAGGAAGCGTTATTATGGATTAGGGACTTTTATGGATTTTTAGCCATAAAAAAACGGTTAATATTGGACTACTTTCTTGGAAATCAGGGGTGGACTTAGTGATTTGGGGGGGCCCTAAGCAAATTCCAGGTATGGGGTCCCAACATATACACAATAACTACACTCTTAAAAATAAAGGTTCCAAAAGGGTGTTTTTGCAGTGATGCCAAAGAAGAACCATTTTTGGTTCCCCAAAGAACCTTTCGGTGAACAGTTCCAAAAAGAACCATTTTAAAGAACATTTTAAAAATCTAAAACAGCTTTTTTGACTATTAAGGACGTTTTCTGCATTTGAAAGGTTCCATTAATGTATAAGATTCTTCATAGAACCATTGATGCCAGTAAAAAAGTGTATGTCATGCATTCGATTCTAACAAATAGACTTAAGAACTAAAGTTCTTTATCCATCATTAAGCCATTTTTAACTTCAAAACTTTTGCTTCTGTCCAAAATATGAGTCTTTAATCCATAATAATCTTCTGTTGTCTCTCACATCAAAATCTTATTTTTGGAATTGGCTTGTAGATGGTGCTTGATCTTTGGAGATTTCGCTCATGATTTAGGCCTGACCACTTTATACTGGAGGAAGTGTGGAAGTATGGATTATAGAAATGTCTTAATGTTGGACTTGTTTCTTGGAAACATGCAACTTTTGGCTTCAGAAGACACATTTTGGCATCAGTTTGGATGACAAAACGTGGTTGAAATATAAACAGCTGCACATTTATTGTTGTTTTCTCAAATATATAGTAGTACAAAGACTGTAAAGCATAAGTAACAGTCATCTTCTGCATTCATATAGGTTACATTACAGGTACTTATAGTTAACTAAAAGTAAAAATAAACACCATAAAACAGCTGTGTTTGTAAGAAACAAATCCAAAACTGTTGCATCCATAATCCATAATAACGCTTCCTCTAGTGAAAAAGTCCATCTCCTGTTCTTTCTGACATCAAAATACGTCTGTTTTGGCTTGTAAACAGTGCTTGATCTGTGCAGATTTCTCTCCTGATTCAGACCAGACCATTTTTTGTTTTCATTATTATTATGAACTCGTATTTTAGTTTAAAACATTTTAATAATGATTTGTTTCTTGGAAACATGCAGCTTTTGGCTTCAGAAGACATCCATTTGGATGATAAATGTGATTGAAATGTAATCAGCTACAAAATGATTGTGTTTATCTCAAATATATAGTAGTTTGAAGACTGTGAAGTGTAAGTAACAGTCAGCTGCTGCATTCATATTTGATATATTGCTGTATATAGAATAGCTATATATTGTTTTAGAAACGTCATGCATTCAATTCTAAGAAATAGACTTGATGTGGATCCATCTTTTAACGTTTCCTTGGCACAAAAGTTTCTTAATAGTGGAAAATGTTCTTCAGATGATTAAAATGTCTGAAGAAGCTTTATTTTATTTTATTTTATTTTATTTTGTTTTATTTTGTTTTGTTTTGTTTTGTTTTATTGGCAAAGCCAGATATGTTTGTTTATAGCCAAGTTATCATAGTAACTGAAAGTACAAATAAAACAATTAAATTAAATTAAATTAAATTAAATTAAAACAGAAAAGAAGAATTAAATTAAGTTAAATTATTTAAAGGGATAGTTTACTCGAAAAATGAAAATTTACCAATTTTTCACTCACCATCAGGTTTTTTAGTTTTAATTAATATTTAAAAAAATATATATACATTTTTAAAAATCTGTGTCATTTCCATACAATCCATCATTTCCATAAAATGAACTGATTTCACAGAATTTATTTGTCAGCTAAAATGTGTAATTTTTGTGTAAAATTTTGTAATGAATTTGAACACTTCTACCATTTTAATGCTTTAAAGTTTATGCAAATTGGTCAAATTCTGTGTAAAATCTGTAAAAAAACAATTTTTTATGTCTTTCAACATTGAAAAACTAAATTTGTAGAAACTCAGAAATTGTTGTTTAATACCACAAATATTTCCAAAAAAATGGCAAGTAAAACATATTATTAAATATTGCATATTACTGTAATAATGTATCTCTCCATCACTGTCTCACCAATTGATCCTCTGCAGTGAATGGGTGCCGTCAGAATGAGAGTCCAAACAGCTGATAAAAACATCACAGTAATCCACAAATAATCCACTCCAGTCCATCGGCTAAGATTATGAGAAAACAAAAGCTAAAGCAAATCCATTAAGATGTTTTTAACTAAAATACAAGTCCATGATCACTAATAATGCTTCCTCCAAATGAAAAAAATCCATCTCCTATTGTCTGTTTTGGCTTGTAAACAGTGCTTGATCTGTGCAGATTTCTCTCCTGATTCAGACCTGACCAGGAAGTGTTATTATTGCATTATGTTCTCATATTTTAGCAATGGTTTGAAGTTAAAAATGTCTTAATGTTAGACTTGTTTCTTGGAAACATGCAGCTTTTGGCTTTAGAAGACACATTTTGCCATCCATTTGGATGACAAAATGTGTTAGAAATGTAACCAGCTGCACAATTATTGCTTTTATCTCACATATGAAGACTGTAAAGTGCTGTGTTTTATGTTTGAGACTGAAGGATGGTCTGAGACTCTGCCGCTGTCCTTGGTCCTGATTTACTCCTCTGGCAGTTTCATTTCCAGTCCGTAATCAGACGCTTTTTCTGCAGTCAAGGTTACATAGCAGGAGTCATTTTGATCCGGCACGTCTTGTGGAAGATATGACCATATGTTACTCTGCTTTACTGTGAGTCACTTGAACTTCTGCCAGTGAAGAGAGAGAGTATATGCCAAAAGCAGAACCGCATTCAAATGTGTTTTAACCCTCATGCAGTGCTGAAAATACACCTAAATTGGTGCCACCTAAATTCAAAAATGAGCGGATGTTTAAAAACTGCTTGTAAATCTCTGATTATGCTGTATTATCACTAAATCTTGGATTCTGTCTTGTATCAACTTGTTTTCTTTCAGTTAGCACTAGTTTGGTATTTCTCTTTGGAACTGATTTATCATAGGCCTCATTAATCTGAGATCATGCACCGCAGTTTTTGAGCCAAAATTATCCGCAAATAATGCTTTTTGGATGAGGCCTACAATCAATCAGATCCAAAAATAAATGCAAAACTTGTGCTAAATGAATGAAAACAAGTTGAATACACATTGAACACAGTAGCTGGTAACAATGCAGCATAATGAGAGATTTATAAGCACATTTTTTGTAGGATGGTCATTTTTCGCCAAGAACGCAAGTGTAACAATGTAGGAAAAAATCCCAAAAAGCTATGAAAATGGTGTCCGTAAATTTCTAGTCCAATGCAATAACATTAACTAGCATTTTCAGGAAAAAAAAAAATATTTTTTTAAGTTCAAATCAAGTCATGCACTTTAAAATTTGTGAAATATACAGTAAAAATTGGCAGCTGTGGTTGCCAGAACTTTACAATTTTAGGCATTATTGACTTTCATTTTAGGCAGTATAAATGGTACATTTCATTAACTGGTGTAATGTGAAGCACTATATATCACTATATACTGACAGTCAACAAAGGCACTTGTTGAATCAAAGTTGACAAAAAAGTAATAATAATAATAAAAACAAATAAACAAATAAAAATGGTGTAGAAACCATTTTTCGCTAGTAAATTTTACAAATACTTACAAAAAACGGCATGTAACAAACTGAATTAAATGTGAAATTTGAAAGTATAATGAAGCAAATGTCAATTTAAGGAATTTTTTTTTACTGTAAATTATAAATGGCTTGTTCTTTTTCACTTCTAAAAACTGTTGATTTAACTGTGTTTTACTGTAAAATAACTGTAAAAATGTCTGTTAGGTTTATTACAGTTTTTCACCATATATAGTGAAGGAACTTACTGTTAAGCATTATACAAGCATATATATTGCTATATTAAAATCTGAAATTATATATTAGATGTGGATTAAATATTATAAATATTAAAAAAAAAAACATTTAAAATGTTTAGTCTTTTTATTGTAGTCTTTTTTAAATAATAAAAGATTTTAGTTTAATTATTAAACTACTAAAGTTGTTATTAATATTTAAGTAATTATTTGTAAAAAATCTGCTTCATTTCCATATAGTAAGTGAAATAAACTGATTTCATGTGCATAGAATTTATTTGTCAATGCTGAGTGTTAAAGCTAAAATGTCTCAAATCTGTGTAAAATCTGTAATTTTCTTATAAAAACTGCTCCAATAATTATGGAAGACTGCTGAATAAAAAAAATAAAAAATACTGCAACTTATCTCACAATTCTGACTTTATTTCAATGCAATTCTGATATCTCACAATGGTCAAATAATCTAACAAAAACTCACAATTGTGAGAAAAAAAGTACAAATTTTGAGTTTACATCTCACAATTCTGACTCTTTTTCTCAGAATTGCGTCGTCATAAACTCGCAATTCAGACTTTTTTCTTAAAGCTGTGATATATAAAAGCACAACTCAAGTTATAAAGTCAAAGAAGTGAGATATAAACTCGCAATTCTGTGAACGTCTTTTTTTCTCCTCGAAAGTGGTCCTCATAATGCAAGTTTATATCTCACAATTCTAAGGAAAAAAGTAGAAATTGCGAGATATAAACTTCCAATTGCGAGGAAAAAAAACAGAATTGCGAGTCCTGCAATTCTCACTTTATAACTAATTAAATTTAATTTATTAAAAAAGTCATAATTGTGAGATTAAAAGTATATAAGCTCGCAATTCTGTGAACAAGAGTCTTATTTTCTCCTCAGAAATGATCCTTATATCTCACAATTCTCAAATAATCTCACAAAAATTTGCAACTGTGAGAAAAAAATTCAGAATTGTGAGTTTACATCTTTTTCCTCAGAATTGCGTCATATAAACTCTCAATTCTGACTTTTTTTCTTAAAACGGTGAGATATAAACGCACAACTGCGAGTTATAAAGTTAGAATTGCGCGAACTTTTTTTTTCTCCACAGAAATGGTCCTCATAACTCGCAATTGTGAGTTTATATCTCACAGTTCTGAGAAAAAAAGTCAGAATTGTGAGATAAAAAGTATATATTATATATAACTCGCAATTCTGTGAACATATCAGTCTTTTTTTCTCCTCAGAAATGGTCATTATATCTCACAAATCTCAAATAATCTCACAAAAACTCTAACACTAGTAGCTCTAATAACTCTAAAACTATAATATAGATATAAACTCGCAATTCTGTGAACAAGAGTCTTATTTTCTCCTCAGAAATGATCCTTATATCTCACAATTCTCAAATAATCTCACAAAAATTTGCAACTGTGAGAAAAAAATTCAGAATTGTGAGTTTACATCTTACAATTCTGACTTTTTCCTCAGAATTGCATCATATAAACTCACAATTCTGACTTTTTTTCTTAAAACGGTGAGATATAAACGCACAACTGCGAGTTATAAAGTCAGAATTGCGAGAACTTTTTTTCTCCACAGAAATGGTCCTCATAACTCGCAATTGTGAGTTTATATCTCACAGTTCTGAGAAAAAAAGTCAGAATTGTGAGATAAAAATTATATATTATATATAACTCGCAATTCTGTGAACATATCAGTCTTTTTTTGTCCTCAGAAATGGTCATTATATCTCACAAATCTCAAATAATCTCAGAAAAACTCTAATACTAGTAGCTCTAATAACTCTAAAACTATAATCTACATATAAACTCGCAATTCTGTGAACAAGAGTCTTATTTTCTCCTCAGAAATGATCCTTATATCTCACAATTCTCAAATAATCTCACAAAAATTTGCAACTGTGAGAAAAAAATTCAGAATTGTGAGTTTACATCTTACAATTCTGACTTTTTCCTCAGAATTGCGTCATATAAACTCACAATTCTGACTTTTTTTCTTAAAACGGTGAGATATAAACGCACAACTGCGAGTTATAAAGTCAGAATTGCGAGAACTTTTTTTCTCCACAGAAATGGTCCTCATAACTCGCAATTGTGAGTTTATATCTCACAGTTCTGAGAAAAAAAGTCAGAATTGTGAGATAAAAATTATATATTATATATAACTCGCAATTCTGTGAACATATCAGTCTTTTTTTGTCCTCAGAAATGGTCATTATATCTCACAAATCTCAAATAATCTCAGAAAAACTCTAATACTAGTAGCTCTAATAACTCTAAAACTATAATCTACATATAAACTCGCAATTCTGTGAACAAGAGTCTTATTTTCTCCTCAGAAATGATCCTTATATCTCACAATTCTCAAATAATCTCACAAAAATTTGCAACTGTGAGAAAAAAATTCAGAATTGTGAGTTTACATCTTACAATTCTGACTTTTTCCTCAGAATTGCGTCATATAAACTCACAATTCTGACTTTTTTTCTTAAAACGGTGAGATATAAACGCACAACTGCGAGTTATAAAGTCAGAATTGCGCGAACTTTTTTTTCTTCACAGAAATGGTCCTCATAACTCGCAATTGTGAGTTTATATCTCACAGTTCTGAGAAAAAAAGTCAGAATTGTGAGATAAAAAGTATATATTATATATAACTCGCAATTCTGTGAACATATCAGTCTTTTTTTCTCCTCAGAAATGGTCATTATATCTCACAAATCTCAAATAATCTCACAAAAACTCTAATACTAGTAGCTCTAATAACTCTAAAACTATAATATAGATATAAACTCGCAATTCTGTGGACATATCAGTCTGTTTTTTTCTCATCAGAAATGGTCCTCATAACTCGCAGTTGTGAGCTTATATCTCACAGTTCTGAGGAAAAAAAGTAGGAATTGCGAGATACCAACTTGCAGTTGAGAGAAAGTCAAAATTGCGAGTTTACATCTTTATTTCTCACAATTGTGCATTTATATCTCACAGTTCTGAGGAAAAAAGTAAATTTAAAAGATAAAAAGTCACTTTTTTAATTTATTGTTATTATTCAGTGGCAGGGGCTAATAATTGTATTTAACTTCAAAATTGTACATTTAATTCAATGTTTTACTTGCCATTTCTTAACTGAAATGAATTGTGAAATCAGTTTCTGAGTAAAACCTGTTTCTATGCCAATTTTTGTCATTGTACCAAAATCCAGATCAACAACAGGCTTGATGTGTGACAGGCGATTGGACATTGCGAGTGACTTGAGTCGTCCTGACCTCTGAGGCCGTAACCCAGACTCCAACAACTCTGCTAATGAAACGGAACGAGCTTTAACAAACGAGCAGGCGTGGAGTCTAAAAGCGGCTGTTTAATTAGAGCGGCCATCGACTGCCCCGGGCGCGGACTGACTGACAGCGGCCCGGATGGCTCTCATTGATCAGAGCCGCTTTCAGCAGCTGCCGTCAGCGGGACGCCGCGATCGGGCCGTCCTGTGAAGTGGAACAGAAACGGCGTTTCTCATTTCCTCTGTCTGTGCGTCTTCTCATCAGGTCCCAACTGGCCATGAAGTTCCTGGATCCCGCGTTCACGTCGCTGAATAACGCGCTCAACGAGAACCTGCAGGAGTCCAGCAGCTGGAGGTTCAACAAGAGCGCTTATTTACAGCAGAGGTGAACGTCACACACACAAACACTGCAGAGCATTTTAATATGAATCAACTCAGAATAATAATGAACAACATCAGACAACATATATAAACGTTTTTATATTCTTTTACATTTTTTTTATTTAGTCTAAAAATAAAAAAATATTAAATGTAAATAATATATGTGACCCTGGACCACAAAAACAGTCTTAAGTAACATGGGTATATTTGTAGGAATAGCCAAAAACACATTGTATGGGTCGAAATGAGCAATTTTTTATTTTGTACATTTCCTACCTAAATATATTAAGACTTAATTTTTGGTTAGTAATATGCATTGCTAAGAACTTCATTTCGACTTTAAAGGCGATTTTCTCAATATTTCAGTGTTTTTGCACCCTCTGATTATAGATATTAAAATAATTGTATCTCTGCCAAATATTGTCCTATCATATAACATCAATGGAAAGCATATTTATTTAGAAAAATTTAGATTTTGAAAAATGTACCCTTATTACTGGTTTTGTGGTCCATGGTCACATATAGATATAAATATTAATCATTTAAATATTAATATTGTGAAAATGTTATGGTTAGGTATTGTTTGTGATGTTTTTATTTATTTTTAACTTTTTAAAATATGATTTACACAATTTATTCATATTAATAAATAAATTGAAAAAACAATATTTATATTAATTTTATAAAATAAGTTTCATAAATAAATTCTATTTTGTTATATTATTAAAAGTTTGTGGTTATAGTTATAGTTATTGATGTGTTTGTTTATTTGGAAATAAGTTTACTAATATTGTTCATATTATTATTATTATTGTTATTGTTATTGTTATTATTATATTGTTGAAAATGTTTTAAAAAGTATATGATATATATATATATATATATATATATGTTAATGTAAAAAAAAATTAAAACACTTTTTAAATAATTGTGCTTAATTATACTATTAAAATACTTTATTAGTAACACTAATGTTATAATATACAAATATGTAAACAAAACAAAATAAAAAGTCAACACTTTTTTTAAACATTTTTAAAATCATGTTTAAACCATCAACTATATATATATATATATATATATATATATATTAAAAATCTATATTAATGTCCAACAGTTTTTTTTACATCTTTAAATAATTGTGTTTAAAACATAAACTTTCACATGCATATGTAATATTAAATATTAGTACATAGAATTAAATATGTATATTTTTATATAGTAATAGTACATAGTAATATTATGGTCATACTTAATGTGTGTGTTTATATATGTTTATTTATATATGAGTTCAGTTTTTAAAATATGAATATTAAAATTGCAATCAATATTTTTAAATGTTAGTAAAACATCAACTCTCACATGTGTATGTAATATTATTGTGTGTAATAAAAGTTATTAAATATGATTTTTTTAAAATATTACTTTAGGCCATAGTTATAAATAAAATATAATATTGATATATTTATAGTTTATTAATATCATTAAATGTGTAAAAAACTATTGTTATAGTTATTGCTATTGATGCATGTCTGTTTATTTGTATATTTATTATTAAAACACATTTATATATCAAATCAAATGCACAATTGTGTTTAAAATAGTCAACGCTCATATGTGTATGTAATATTAAATATGAATATTTTTTAACTAGTAATATTATAGTTGGCGTAATTCTTGTTTTTTGGTGTGTTGTGTGTGTTTTCCAGTAAGGAGATCGCCCAGTACATCGACGTCCCGCACAACTTCACGCTGACCAAGAGCAGCGTTCGCGTGGGTCAGCTAATGCACTACGACTACTCCAGTCACAAATACGTCTTTTCCATCGGCGAGAACCTCAGGTCTTTGCTCCCGGACTCGTCTCCCGTCCTCAACAAGCGCTTCAACAGCTGCGCGGTGGTGGGGAACAGCGGCATCCTCACCGGCAGCCGCTGCGGCGCGCAGATCGACAGCTACGACTTCGTCTTCCGCTGCAACTTCGCGCCCACAGAGGTCTTCCGTCGCGACGTGGGCCGCCGGACCAACCTCACCACCTTCAACCCCAGCATCCTGGAGAAGTACTACAACAACCTGCTGACCATCCAGGACAGGAACAACTTCTACCTGAGCCTGAAGAAGCTGGACGGAGCCATCCTGTGGATCCCCGCCTTTTTCTTCCACACGTCGGCCACCGTCACGCGCACGCTCGTCGATTTCTTCGTAGAGCACAAGGGCCAGCTGAAGGTACAGTTGGCCTGGCCGGGAAACATTATGCAGTACGTCAACAGGTGAGATCTTACGTCGCATATAATGTGGATATAATAAAAATAAATATCTAAATACTTTTTAAATAATTCTGCTTAATTATACTACTAAAATACTATAAAAACAAATATCGAAACAAACAATATTAAAACAAAAATAAAAAGTCAACATTTTTTTTTTACATTTTAAAATCATGTTGAAACTATCATATATATATATATAAAAATGTCAAAATTGTTTTAAGACACTTTTATAATAGTTGTGCTTAATTAAAATGCTTTAATAGTAACAATGTTGTCATAATAGTGTTTATTATAACAAAAAATAAAAAGTCAACACTTTTTTAAAATCATGTTTAAACCATTGACTCTTATATGTGTGTATAATATTAATGTGTGTGTGTGTGTGTGTGTATATATATATATATATATATATATATATATATATATATATAGTTAATATATTAAAAACAAATAAAATAAAAAATAAAAAAAATCTAAATACTTTTTAAATAATTCTGCTTAATTATACTACTAAAATACTTTAAAAGTAACACTATTGTTATAAAAACAAATATCGAAACAAACAATATTAAAACAAAAATAAAAAGTCAAAAATTTTTTTTAAACATTTTAAAATCATGTTGAAACCACCATATATATATATATCAAAATTAAACCACCGACTCTTATATATGTGTATAATATTAATGTGTGTGTGTGTGTATATATATATATATAATGTGTATATATATAATGTTAATATATTAAAAACAAATAACAAAATCAAATATTAAAACAAAAATCTAAATAAATGTCAGTTAAAAAAACACGTTTCAAATAATTGTTCTTATAACATAAACTTTCGCATGCATATGTAATATTAAATATTAGTAAATATAATTAAATATGAATATTTTTAAATAGTAATATAACAATTATGGTCATAGTTATTGTTCTTGGTGTGTGTGTGTGTGTGTGTGAGTGTTTATATATATATATATATATATATATATATAAATTACTTGTCAAAACCTGGACCACAAAACCAGTCATAAGTAGCACAGGTATATTTGTAGCAATAGGCAAAAATGCATTGAATGGGTCAAAATATATCAAAACCTAATTTTTGATTAGTAATATGCATAGCTAAGAACTTCATTTAACTTCATATCAACTTTAAATATTTTCCAATATTGTCCTAATAAACTATACATCAATTGAAAGCTAATTTATTCAGATGATGTATAAATCAAAATTTAAAAAAGTTGACCCTTATGACAGGTTTTGTGGTCCAGGGTCACAAATCATGTCAACACTCATGGATAGCTCACAGATGTATTTGCAGCAAATGCAAATGACCATATGAAATAATAACTTATCAGTCTTATTGTCTTATATGGAAAAAGACTGTTTTTATAATAATTATAAATTGTCATATTTTAAAACTAAACTCTCTATATAAGTAGATATAATGTTTCAAAACTAATTAGTTTTTTTTTCTTTTTTATAGTTTTATATTAATTTCTATAATTTTTGTACATTATTTTAGCATAATATATATATAATTTTTTTATTTATTTATTTATTTGTTAATAAGTCTGGTGTTAATAAACTTTATTAACAGGATTTTGAAAACTAAATCTGTTTAAAAAACAAAACAAAAAATATTACTAAATTTTTTTATTTTTTTTTTTATCATACACTTTGAAATAACTCTTAAATAAATTAATTAAAGTATTACAACATTACCCAAACTGAATAAGAGTTTTTTAATCATTTCAGCCTGATATTAATTGTTTTAAAACAAAAAATATAAATAACAATAGCAAAAAAAAAAAAAAAAAAGATTTTTTGTACATTTTGTAATTTTTAAGAATTTAAACTTTTAAAAATGCTTAAATAATAAATGTAAACTAATAAATAAATAAATAAATAAATAAATAATAGAAAACTTTTTTTTCTTAAAGTATTTCAGCCTGATATTAATAAACTATTAACAGGATTTTAAAAACTAAAGCTATTTCTGTTTTAATTAGTACTAACTCATTAAGGGTTGTTGTTGTTGTTGTTGTTATTTTATCGTAAACTCTTTAAATAACTCTTAAATAAATAAAGTATTAGAACATTATTGAACTGATAAAGAGTTTTTTTTTAATATATAATTTTAGCCTGATATTAATATTTTACAACTAAAGATATAAACAAGTAAATAAATAAGTAACCTTGTGGAGGCTTGTTACCAATCCAGAAATCTCAGATGATTTTGCTTCATAAATTGAGAGAAGCAGAAATCATGATCACGATTTATGGTGCAGCCTTTCCAAGTGATATCCTGTTGGTTTTGAACGTGGTACGAAGCAGAAGATGAGATTATGAGGCTGACTGTAAGTGAGAGTTACCCGCTTTAACCGTCATTCACAGACTGAGCTGCTGTCCTGTAATCTTCTGCAATCCCATTAAACGCAGTCGATGTGTCGCTCGAACTGATTTCACCCTGTAAGATGCTCACGAGCTCACAAAACCATTCATAGATATACTGGATTTAACCGGATGTGATTGCATGTACACAGGAGAGTTCAGGTTTTAATTATAATTTTATTTAATATTTTCTGAGTACTTTGACATTTGACTTCATCAACAAAATATTACTAAAAGTTCTTCATTTAAGTCTTCATAAATAAGTAAATAGATAAGTAAATAAATGTTAAATAATAAAAATTAAATAAATAAAAAAAATAAAAAATTAAAGAATTTTTACAATTTCAAACAAATTTAAATAAATGTTAAATAATGTTTTTTTTTAATTTAAAGAATTTTTACAATTTCAAACAAATAAGTAAATCATAATATTAGAAAGTTATTGCAATCTGATTCAGAGTTTTTGTTTTTTTTAAGCCTGATATGAATACATTTCAGTAGTGAGTGTTGGAGTATCTCTGTGACTCTATTAGAGATGCTGGCTGAACTAACCTTGCTCTGAGCAAAACCTCTGAACACTCTCACACACTCTCACACACACTCACACACACACACACACACACACACACACACAGGAGCCGCTGACCTTCATGGATGTGCTGTCACCGTTTTCCTGCAGACACATGTGCCACTTTGGGTGAAACACATTAGTTTTGTTTCCCGGGGGTTTGTGGGTAAACGCTGTTCAGTGTGTGCTGGTTCACTGCCATTAACCCTATATGAGGAGATTTATCTTAATTCACTGTTCATATAATACTGAAATTGTATGGTGGACGAGTTTTGGTTTTGCAGGTAAAGCAACAGCAGAATCAGAATCAGAAAGAGCTTTATTGCCAAGTATTCCTTGTGCATACAAGGAATTCGTTTTTGTGACATTAGCTTCCAGTACGCAGAGACAACAACAACAACAACAACACACAGACAATAAAAAATAAGATGAGAATAAAAAATACACATATGTAAATATAAATAGATAAAAAATATATATATAGAAAAATAAATTAAGAAATAAGCTGTATGTACAGTTGTGCTATAGAATAGAATAGAATAGAAAGAGATGCAGGGATGTATTAGGATAGAGGTGGTAACAAATAAATTTAAGGTTATTGCACATTTTTTAATTGCACAATGGGGCGAACATTTAGCTGTTCATAAGGTGGATTGTCTGGGGGAAAGAAACTGTTCTTGTGCCTGGTTGTCCTGGTATTTGGGGCTCTGTAGCTTTCTTGGCTTTCTTTTTTTTCAGGAAAATCAATGCAGTAAATCTTTGTTCAGTAATATTTTGTGATTTATTATTTAGAATTTTGAGGAGATTTTATGATACTATGTAATATTTATAAAATTGTAATACACTATTTTTTTCCATTGGAATGAATATATAATTTTGTATTTAATTATTTGTATATTATTTTTCAATAAACATTTCATATTAAAATTTAAAATCCAATTATTTCATCTGAGAATTGTGCCATTGGTGGCATTACTTGTGTAATATCATGTAACCTCCTGTATAGCTCCCTATATAGATATATACAGAGGCTTTTGTTTTTTTTAGTCAGTTTCTTAATTTTATTAGGTTTTGCATTTAGAAATGTATTTAGACATTCTAAAAGACTCAAGTTTTGTATTTCGTCAAGTTTTGTATTACGATTACAACCAGAAACTAGGCCTTAGCCTCAGTCTTAGCAGTTCATCTCTCTCTCTCTCTCTCTCTCTCTCTCTCTTTCTGTCTCTCTCTCTCTGTGTGTGCGTCAATTTTGCACTCTTGATATTTTAGAGTGTCGCCCCTTGAATGCTGTGCACTTTTTTCTGCACAGTGGCTGATTTGTAGTTTGTACCACCAAAAGATTCTCTTGAGTTTTCGTATTTTTTTGTATTTCCCATTCATTTCCTATGCCCTTCAGAAGCTACAGAAGATACTTACATGTTTCCCAGAAGACAAGATACGTTTAATTTTACCCTGATCTTTAAATTCCAAAAGTTTTCACCCCACGGCTCTTAATGCATGTTTTTTCCTTCTGGAGCATCAGTGATCATTTGAACCTTCTGTAATAGTTGCATATGAGTCCCTCAGTTGTCCTCAGTGTGAAAAGATCTATCTAAAAATCTTATTTTGTCATTGTTTTTTTTTATCAAGAATTTTGAAGAATTACGGGTTTAACCGTTCAGGACAAACAAGGGAAAAACTATTTCTAAGGAAAAAAACACAGATGTGGATCGTGGACCGCGAAGAAGTCAAGTGTGAATTTTTTTATTTTATTTATTTTTTTGACCCTTTAAAATATCCACGATTTTTTTAGTGTGTTCACATTGCTAATGTGACAATAGTCATCAAGTGTCATTTCATTCTGATGAAGCTACGATTTTTTACATTTTAAAATCTAAACATTTTCGGTCAAAAGTGACCGAAGAGGGCCAGAGGGTTAATACTGTGTTGTTCCCTGAATGACCCACAGCTGTGTTTTTTTGTTTAGTGATAGTTGTTCATGAGTCCCTTTTTTGTCCTGAACAGTTAAACTGCCTGCTGTTTTTCAGGTGCCACAAATTCTTCAGTTTTTCAGCATTTTTGTATATTTGAACCCTTTCCAGCAATGACTGTATGATTTTGAGATCCATTTTTTCACACTGAGAGACTCATATGCAGCTATTACAGAAGGTTCAAACGCTCACTGATGCTCCAGAAGGAAAAACCATGCATTAAGAGACAGGGGTGAAAACTTTTGAACAGAATGAAAATGTGTACATTTTTCTTATTTTGCCTAAAAATCATATTTTTTAAATGTAGTACTGCCCTTCAGAAGCTACAGAAGATACTTGCATGTTTCCCAGAAGACAAAATAAGTTACATTTACCCTGATCTTCAAATTCCAAAAGTTTTCACCCCCAGCTCTTAATGCATGTTTTTTCCTTCTGGAGCATCAGTGAGTGTAATAGTTGCATATGAGTCCCTCAGTTGTCCTCAGTGTGAAAAAATGGGTCTCAAAAGCCCATTTTGTAATTTTTTTTCAAGAATTTTGAAGAATTAAAGGGAATGGACCTTTTTCAAATTTCAAATGCCTTGAACAGAAGTGTCCACTCTTGTTGTGTGCAGGTATTGGAAGACGAAGCAGCTTTCTCCGAAGCGTCTGAGCACAGGGATCCTGATGTTCACGCTGGCCTCGTCTCTGTGTGAACAGGTGCACCTGTACGGATTCTGGCCCTTCGGCTGGGACCCGAACACGGGCAAGGAGCTGCCCTACCATTACTACGACAAGAAGGGCACCAAGTTCACCACCAAGTGGCAGGAGTCGCACCAGCTGCCCACCGAGTTCAAACTGCTCTTCAAGATGCACGCAGACGGCGTCCTCAAACTCAGCCTCTCACACTGCGCCTGAGGTCAGAGGTCAGGGTCAAAGATCAGCGGTCAGGATGCGGGGTCGTTCGGTTTGGCTAATGGACGCTTGTCGCGATCGCTGAGGATTTTATTTCCGTAACTATCGACGTGGAATGATATCAGTGTTAGTATTGACACGGTCAGTGATAGAAAGGAAAGCTGGTGAAACTTTACAATGAGCTGACATTAATTAACACTTTTGCTGCAGTATTTATTAAGATTTGTTATTGTTAGTTCATAAAATACAACTGCTCATTGTTAGTTTGTGTTAGCTCACCCATATGGCAAATAAGAAATTATATTTTGAAATATATTTTAAAATATACCAAAAAATTGCCAAAAAATTATAATAATTAAATATAATTTCTCTCAGTCTTTTTAAAATAGAACTTTGTCTTTGATATTGTTAGCTCATTCATATGGCAAAAAATATGTATTTTGAAATATTTTTTTTAATATATATTTCAAAATATACAAAAATGGCCAAAAATTATAATTAATAATCATTTATAAAAATTATAAATTATAATAATTTCATAAATTTCATTGTATATATTTTTAAATGATTTTTTTTTTTTTTTTTGGCAGTTTTCATTTTTGTTTTTTATTTAAAATGCAACTGCTTGTTGATTGCTCATGTTAGCACACTTATGGCAAAATATTATAAAATATACAAAAAATGGGCAAAAAATTATAATCATTTCAAAATATATTTAATATATATATTTCCATTTTTGGCCATTTTTTGAATATAACTTTTGTCTTTGATATTGTTATTTATTAAAAATACGACTGCTTATTGTTAGCTTATTTTAGGTCATCCATGTGGCAAAAAATATATTTCAAAATATACAAAAATGGCCCCAAAATAATGCGAATTTCAACATAAATTTACATAAATATATTTTTTTATTTTTAATAGTTTTGGCAAGTGTTTTGAAAATATAACTTAGTCTTCATTATTGTTATTTATTAAAAATGCAACTGTTTATTAATTGCTCATGTTAGCTCACCATATGGCAAAAATAAATAAATAAAAATAATAAAATATATTTTAAAATGTACAAAAATGGCGAAATAATTATAGCAATTTAAAAATATATTTATGTAAATACATTTTCTAGCTATATATACATATATATATTTGTTAGTTAATAATTAAATAATTAAATAAAAAAATAATTAAATAATTATTTTTTTGGAAAATATTTATAAAATATTTTTTAAAAAAATGTTACCCTCCATTTAATTATTTATTTATTTATTTATTGCTGTAGCTAACATTATAGTTGTATTTTTATTAACTAATGATATCAAAAAAAAAAAAAAAGGCCAAAAAATATATTGGCAGAAAATGTATTTACATAAATATATTTTTAAATTACTATAATTTTTTGCCCATTATTTGTAATGTAGATATTTAAATATATTTTATTATTATTTTTATTTATTTATTTTTGCCATATGGGTGAGCTAACATGAGCAATTAATAAACAGTTGCATTTTTAATAAATAACAACAATAAAGACAATAAAAACAATAAAGGTATATTTTCAAAACAATTGTTCTATTATTATTATTATTATTTTGATTTTAGTTTTTTTTTTTTTTTTAGCAGTTGCTTTAGATGTTTTTTCATTGTTAGTTCATGTTAACCAACACTATTAACTAATGTTAACTAATGGAATCTTATTGTAAAGCTGTATCCGCTCGAAGCTTTTATCAATTCAGTTTATCAAATGGCTGCTCAAACAGCATTATGTTACAATGTAATAACCAGAATATAATGCAAATACAATGCACATCAAAGAAATGCTTTAATTAAGGTTTCTTTTGAGTATTTACCTACAGACCAGGTGAAAACCACCTAGCAACCAACGACGGCACCCTAGCAACCGCGTAGTAACACCCTGGCAATGACCCACAACACAATCAAACACCACGCACATTTTCTTCAGAAAGTCTAGTTTTGTATATAGTCGGAGAAAGGCGAGGGTGACGCTTATTTTCTGCATGGATTACTAGGTAATGTTGTTGAATTATTATATAGACACAGTTAAGTCGAATCGAAGCGTTTCATTGGACTCAGCCTGTGTCAATCAATCAGAATTCCACCAGTGTGAAGCCACTGGGCGGGGCTTCTTCAAGGAGAGGCTGTGATTGGCTCGTGAGGACTGCAGAAATATCAATGTTTACTTTACATATAATATTGTTTATGAATGATGTCTTTTTATGTGTTTATGAATGTTTGTTTTTTGTGTGTGAGCTGAAAACCAAGTGTCATGTGTTCTTTAACATTTATTCCTCTCATTTTAAAATACAGCATTTTGTTTTATAGATGATTATATTAAAACACTACATATTACGCTAGAGTTTTTTGTTTTTGCCTTTTCTGTACCCATATGGCAAAAAATATATTTTTTAAATATATATTTATTTCAAAATATTCATAAAAATGGCCAAATTTACTCCACCAAATATATTTTGGCTGTTTTTTGTATATTTTTCAAGAAATATATTTATATTTAAAGCATTTCAAATATATCTTTTGCCCTCCATAGATTTCACATATGAATTTAAATAAAAATACATAATGGAAAAAGACAAAATATCAATATTTTGGTATACGAAGGTTGAAAGTAAATATATTTAAAATTCATAAAATATGTTTCATTGAGCTTCACTGTTCACAAACGTATATTTTGCATGTATTTCCAATATATTTTGGTCAGAAATACATATATTTTTTTGCCGTATGGGTATGCAGTGACAAAACAAAACAGTTTTCATATAAAACTTCATTCAGAGAAAGGCAGCACAAGCTTCTTTATAATCATTATTTGTATACTGTGTGCGTTTAATGATGTTTTATAGTTATCCAGCATAAATTCTACATAATATCGGTTATTTAGTCTGACAGTGATTTGCAAAAATGGTTTCCACATGCAAATGTGTTTTTGCATGACCAAGCGGATTAACAAACAGATTGATTGGCCGAGATGATTAACAAGCGACGTGATTGGCCGAGGCAGTTCTGGCCTGATCGTATTACTGAAGATCCATTTGCAAAACGCTGAAGGTCTCTAAAGTTTCTCTTTGATTAATCTGTCTTGCTTATTTGTCTGTTTATCACTGATAGTAACGTCGTTAAGTCATTTCTTTTTCAGTGTGCGATGCATACACTGTATAAACATCTAAAATTGTCCTTTTTTTTTGGCTAAAAATGAATGTTAAAAGCCTTTAACACCCAAAAGCAGTCTGACCAACATAACATTTACCAAAGAGCTTCATGCACAAAAGTCTGTCAGCTGACGTCTGGTCGTGATTTCTTTTTCTGATGCAAGGAGTTACTGTTTTATTTTAAAAGTATGCAAAAACATTGAAAACAGTGTTTTCCAGAATATAAAAGTGACAAACGTTCAGGAGCATTTTTTTGAAAGATGCATAAAATTGATCAAAAGTGACAGTAAAGACATATTACAATAAAATAATATTACAAAAGATTATAAAATGAATTTTAAAAGTATGCAAAACACTAAAAAAGTGTTCACGTCCAAACTTAATTGTAATATTATTGCTCTAGATTGCATTGCTCAAATGTAAGAAATTAGTTATTTTATCCATCAAGGATGCATTATATTGATCAGAAGTAAAGTAAAGACATTATAACGTTACAAAATATTATTATTTCAAATAAATGCTGTTCTTTTGAACTTTCTATTCATCTGTGAGTCCTGAAAAATTAAACGTATGACAGTTTCCACCAAATATGAAGCAGCACAGATCTTTTTAACATTGATAATCATCAGAAATGTTTTTTTGAGCAGCAAATCGACATATGTGACCCTGGACACACAAAACCAGTCATAAGTCGCTGGGTTTTATGTGTAGCAAAAGCCAAAAATACATTGTATGGGTCAAAATGATTGATTTTTCTTTTATGCCAAAAATCATTAGGATATTAAGTAAAGATCATGTTCCATGAAGATATTTTGTAAAGTTCCTACCGTAAATATCAAAATGTAATTTTTGATAACTAATATGCAAAAACTTAATTTAGACAACTTTAAAGGTGATTTTCTCATTATTTTTATTTTTTTGCACCCTCGGATTCCTGATTTTCTGCACCTTGCGCAAATATTGTTCCATCATAACAAACCATACATCAATGGAAAGCTTATTTATTCAGCTTTCAGATGATGTATAAATATCAGTTGCCTTTTGTGGTTTTGTGGTCCAGGGTCACATATTAAAACAATTTCTGAAAGATCATGTGACACTGAAGACTGGAGTAATGATGCTGAAAATTCAGCTTTGACCACAGAAATAAATTACATTTTAAAAGATATTCACACAAACATCAACTATTTTAAATAATAATAATATCTCGCATTTTTTACAGTATGTGCGGTATTTCTGATCAAATAAATGTAACTATAGTAAAACAACCTGCTGTATGGGCATTTTATTTATTTATTTTTTCATTAGTGTTTTTATGTTGATGTATATTCCATTACAGTATTAAAAAAACAGTGCTGACATACAGACATAATCTTAATATCATTTCTCTCTTCAGATTGAACCCAGCATTCCCAGAGAATCATTCTGGGCTATTCTTGAATGTCGAATGCAGTTATTTTGATAATACCGACTTATTTTGATTGTATCTGTCTGTGTTTCCATGTTCTGAATGTTTCGATCGTAAGATGATGTGCTTCTGCCAGCAGATCTCAACTTTCACGGATATCATTTAAGAGAATTATAAGCTAAACTAATTAGTGAACACTGAGTGAATGTTATTTTCGTCTTCTTTTAATGTGTGATCAGTTCGATTGTAAACACAGAAATACGTTTCTGTCAATGTGTTCATGATGGCAGTGGTTTCAGAGTCGACAAACAAATAAACTTCCGTTTCAGACATCAAATGTGTGTCACATGTGCCTGTTATTATATTTGTACGAATTAAAAAAATCTTGACTTTTTAGTTTGCCCTTCACTGCCCAGCTCTTAAAACAGTTTTATCTCCGGATGCTGAGATTGATGGTCTAATGGCCGTCGGAAATATTCCTTAAGCAATCATTTTAGCCCTGTTTTGTTTACAGTTGTCATAAATCAGGGTTATATGGTGAAATCTGTGAGGAAAGTTCAATACTGTACCATTAAAGTCGGTCGCGGGATGATGTGTTTAAGGAGAAATGTTCTTCTGAACATGTTTTAAAACACAAACGTCAATCAAGAACAAGTATTTTTATTGATAATCCATGTGCGGAAGAAGAAAAACCATTGATCACCATTAGAGGAAAAACCTTCTTTTTTATATTCTGATGTCATAATGGCATATCCCATCATGCACTTCATGCATATTGCTTTGCTGTTAAAATACAGCAACTCAAAAGATTTTACACAAAAATAAAAAACATTTCCGTTTTCTCTGTGCAAATATGCATGTAGACACATTAAAGTTAGTTTGTTTTATGTGTTTTATACTGTTTCAGTGTCATGCTGTCAGAGCGTGTGGCTCGCGTGTCTTCTTTGACCTTTGACCTTTGTTCCTAAAAAGAGGGGTCAGAGTTTAAACAGAATGATGTAACAGCCCATCGGCTTTGTCTCTTTAGATCAGTGGTGCTTAAACTTTTTAGTACAAAGGGACAAAAATCAAACTTCATTGAGGGCTGTGGGCCAAAATTGAATGGTGCATTATATTAAAATGTAATAAATTACAAAAAAATATAATAACCTTTTTAAACTTTTAAATCAGCTTTAATTTAATTTACTTTTATTTTTGACATTTCAATGCAAAAAAAATCTGGTGTTTTTTTTTTTTTAGAAAAAAAAAACTGTGCTTGCTATAGATAGCTTAAAATTTACTTTGTGGTCTCATCTAAATTAAGTATTTGATATGACTATATTTATGGTTTGAACAGAGTAAATATCTAATATATATCGCCATAACTCCCCACATTGATTACATTAAGAATATAATTTTTTTTCTGAAATGTTATGTTTAAGTATGAAACACCATGAAATATGCAATAAATTACATACATTTCCAGAACAGAAATCTGCACATTGAATAGAGTTAAAGATTTTTCCAGAGGGGATTTTGGATATATCTTTTTATCACAAAAATACTGTCTACAGACAGAAACATGTTTTTGCCATGTTTTTAGGAATGAAATGCCATATAAATCAGATATACAAACAAACCCTTCAGTAAAAACCCTCCAAATATAGAAAGGAATAAAACTGTAAGTTTTGGTGTATGTAAGTGCTGCTGAAGTGGAGAAAAAAAACTCTTTAAAGAAATGCATTAATATTGAAATCGACAGGCGCAAATAGTTAATTGCAATAAAATAAACACATAAATGTGTATTATTTGCACTAGTCTGAACAAAACATGTAATGAAAAGCTAAGCAGCCTAAAATCTCAAAAATGTTTTTTTGTCTGTCTTAAGGTTTAGAAACAGTTCTTTCAGGTTAAAACTGCAGTGTGCTTTTTCTACCATTTTAACAGATGTGTTTAGTTTATTGTTTTTTTGATGGACATTTCTGATGTTGTATATATACAGACAAACCCTTCAGTAAAAACCTTCAGACTATAGAGAGGTATAAAACTGTAAGTTTTGGTGTATGTAAGTGCTGCTGAAGTGGAGAAAAAACTCTTTAAAGAAATGCACTGAAATTTAAATCTACAGGCGCAAATAGATAAATTGCAATAAAATAAACACATAAATGTGTATTCTTTGCACTAGTCTGAACAAAACATGTAACAAAAAGCTAAACAGCCTAAAATCTCAAAAAATAAGGTTTGCAGCAGAAACTGTTTTTTTTTTTTCAGGTTAAAACTGCAGTGTGCTGCTTCTGCATTTTAACAGATATGTTTAGTTTATTTTCTGTTATTGTTGGTTTTTGATGGACATTTCGGATGTTGTATATATAAAAAAACAAACCCTTCAGTAAAAACCTTCAGACTATAGAGAGGTATAAAACTGTAAGTTTTGGTGTATGTAAGTGCTGCTGAAGTGGAGAAAAAACTCTTTAAAGAAATGCACTGAAATTTAAATCTACAGGCGCAAATAGATAAATTGCAATAAAATAAACACATAAATGTGTATTCTTTGCACTAGTCTGAACAAAACATGTAACAAAAAGCTAAACAGCCTAAAATCTCAAAAATGTGTTTTGGTTTGGATCAGAAACTGTTTTTTCAGGTTACAACTGCAGTGTGCTTTTTTTTTTATTTTTATTTTTTTACATTTTAACAGATATGTTTAGTTTTCTGTTTTTTTTTTTTTTTTGATAGACATTTCTGATGTTGTATATGTACAAACAAACCCTTCAGTAAAAACCTTCAACATATAGAGAGGAATAAAACTGTAAGTTTTGGTGTATGTAAGTGCTGCTGAAGTAGAGATAAAACTCTTAAAAGAAATGCATTGACATTAAAAATCTACAGGCGCAAATAGATAAAGTGCAATAAAATAAACATTTAAATGTCTATTTTGGATGTTTTCTTTCCATTTTATGCTTCACAAATTTCAAAATTTACCGGTTCATGAACAATGTTTTTGTTTTTCTTAAGTTTTGGATCAGAAAGTTCTTTCAGGTTAAAACTGCGCTGTAATTTTTTTACAGTGTTCAGTGCAGCCGGATGTTAAGTGTTGCGCAGAAAACGTTTTAAAGCCATTCGTCTCTATATTGAGCAGCACACAGTGTTCTCTCTTCATTTCAGCACAGACCTGCATGCAGACAGACAGACGAGCGTCGTCCTCTTTCACTTCAGTAGAGGACAGGTTCTTTGTCTTGTGTTAAAGTGGAGGCTTTGTTTAGTATAATTTCATTTGTGTGCTCTGCACATTTCTGCCGTTTTGTGTTTCTTGTGTTGCTGATTCATAGAAAATCAATTTGGGGAGAAAAAAGGAAAAGCAGCACAGCAAACAAACACCTTCCTTTGTTTGTTTACTGAAATATTTTTTTTTTCTTTTATGATTTTTGATGTTTTTGAGACTTAAAGCCTGTAAATGAATGGTGCTATAATATCTATAACATATCAAAGGCCTGTAGGCTTTTGCCAAAAGATATGAGCAATAAAAGGATTTAGCATTTCATTCAATACATCTATTATTCTATTAAATGAGAATGAATGAAAGTCAATCTTTTTGGTTTATTAGAAAAAATGTATTTAGGCTCTTGGATTATTTAATAAATTAATATATTTTAGTTTGTCATCACTAAGACAATCCAAGACTATCCGATGTTCATCAGCAGTGACATAAACATGACTGTACAGAACACTGTTTCTGTGGTTCTGAGCAAAAGATAGAAATGCAAACCAGCTTCAGATAATCAATACACACACACACACACACACACACACACATAGTCACACAGGCCTGCTGAGAGACCAGGGAAAAGTGCTCATTTCTCCTGCAGAGTGTCAGAAAAGCATATGAAGAGAGAGGCAGATATGTGTGTGGTCCTTACAATAGTAATTGTTTTATAATAGTGTTTATCCTAGAGTGCTTTCATTTCAGTTTCAGTAAAACACAGCATGGTTTATTCCAGATTTTTAAGCATTTTAAATGACTAAACATATTAATTGCACTTTAAATTAGTGTGCATTTTTGTCACACATAAATATGACAAAAATGCATGCAAATTTAAATTGAACTACAATTCATATTTGTGCATTTTTTTTTATCATATATATATATATATAATATAGATATACAAAATTAAATACACACACACACACAAATTATTTTTTCATTATTTTCCCTTAGTCCATAGACTATTGGTTATATTTTAAATATTATATGTCTAATGAGTTTCATCATTTAAATCAATTAAATCAGAAAATGTCAAAATAAATCTAATAGTTTCAAATGTAAGTTCCTGACTTTTTGCATATGCATTGTTGTCATATATTTATTCAATTTAATTGCATATATATATGGAAAACGTTTTTTGTTTTAGGGTTTTATTTTTTCATTTAGTCCATTTTGGATTATTGGTTATATGTATATTCAGCTAATTATAAAAAAAAAAACAGAAACTCAGAAACTAAAACAAAGCATTTTTACAGAAGCACCTCAAATATCTTAGATGACTATATAATTTTACATGCATTAGTTCATTTACACACAGATATCTATTAGATTACATTTATTATGTTTCATATATGACCCTGGACCACTAAACTAGTCATAAGGGTAATTAAAAAAAAACAGATTTATACATCATCTCAAATCTATAATAAAATAAATAAGCTTTCCACTGATGTATGGTTTGTTAGGATAGGACAATATTTGGCCGAGATGCAACTATATGAAAAACAGGAATCTGAGGGTGCAAATATCTAAATCTAAAATATAAATATTGAGAAAAGCACCTTTAAAGTTGTTAGCAATGCATATTACTAATCAAAAAATAAGTTTTGATATATTTACAGTATAAAACATTTACAAAATACCTTCATGCAACTTTACTTAATATCCTAATGATTTTTGAATAAAAGAAAAATTTTGACCCTTACTATGTATTATTGGCTATTGCTACAAATACACCCGTGCTACTTAAGACCGTGCTGTTTTTGTGGTCCAGGGTCACTTATGTATAATAAGAGGAGGATTTCAGCATGAGGTATCAGTGTGCCGTCGTCCACGTGTGTTTGCTCGGCTCTTTCATGGACAATGAGGTGAACGTGTCGAGGGTTAAAGGTCATGGCGCCTGAAACACAGCAAGCAAAATACAGCCTTTCAGCAACAGAGAACGAGACACGATGAAGATATCACGGAGGAATATGCAACAGAGACCATACTGAAGCATTCTTCTAGAGAAAACACAATCGTTAAAGCACTTCCGTGTTAAACTGCTCACACACGCAAAGCAAGAGCAGTTATTAATTAACCCTGAACACTCAAAACAATCAATATGATCATCAGAGAGACTCAACAAACCTCTCTCCGCACCATCTCTCTCACACACACACACACACGCTTTCACACAAGCCTCAGTTTTAAACTAGATTCTGTTTTCAGCATATATGTGACCTCAAAACTATTTGTAGCAATAGCCAAAAATAAATTGCATGGGTAATTTTTTTTAGTATTGATTTTTCTTTTATGCCAAAAATCATTAGGATATTAAGATTGTAAATTTACCATGAATACATCAAAACTTCATTTTTGATTAGTAATATGCATTGCTAAGAACTTCATTTGCACAACTTTTTTCAGTATTTGTTTTTCGCACCCTGAGATTCCAGATTTTCAAATAGTTGTGTCTTGGACAAATATTGTCCTATCCTAACAAACCATACATCTATTGGAAAGCTTATTTATTAAGATTATTTACTGACATAAATGTCAATTTTATGACTGGTTTGGTGGTCCAGGGTCAAAATTATACTAGGCTATATTATAACCAACAATTCAAAATCGCTTTTTAATTGTAGTGGAATTATTCATTTTATATTTCGTGTTTGACATCCCTGTTCCAGTTATCATTTTATTCTGAGGGGTCAAATGTCACGGGTCACCTGATCTCTTGTGACCTTTCACATCGGCGCCTTTAAAATTCAATAAAAATGTAAACGTAAAATGCGAGTACAGAGTATTAAACTTGAAATCTTAATTCCCAAACGTCGCGAAGCGATGTAAATGTGACTCGAACAACAAAATAAAGTGAACAACTTTATTTAATCACGTGACAAAAACAGGCTACTCGTGTCGTGTGAACATCAAGAAGGAATAAAACCACGAAAAGGTAACTTTATGTCAAACATCAACGTCGAAATGTGTTTTAAACCCTTTGTAAACTCATAACTGAGTCTTAACAATAATTTACATCGTTTTAATCGTAAATTTGTTAGGCTAAGCTTGGCCGAGATACAACTATTTGAGTTAACCCTAACCCTAACCCTAACTATTTGAGTAAAAATCTAAATATTGAGAAAATCATCTTTAAAGTTGTCCAAATTAAGTTCTTTGTAATGCATATTACTGATCAAAAATTACGTTTTGATATATTTACGGTAGGAAATTTACAAAATATCTTCATGGAACATGATCTTCACTTAATATCCTAATGATTTTTGGCATAAAAGAAAAAAATCGACCTATACGATGCATTTTTGGCTATTGCTACAAATAGCACAAGTATATTTAAGACAGGTTTTGTGGTTCAGGGTCACGTATAGAATTAAAATTATTATCATACGTGAGTTTTACAATTGTGATGAGTAATTTAAAACAAAAACACAGCAAAACTATGAATCAGTGCCTTGTTCTGAACACTAATGTCTCACTGTACAATCTATTACATTAAGCTATTTAAAACATTATTCTTATGTGATATATGAGTCAGATTTATACGCATAAAGCTTCGTGACTTCAGTCGAAGTTAATTAGAATTAAAGAAAAAAATCTCTGAGCACCTGTTAAATCATTTCATGCACGAAAAGATCCAAACAACAGCCTCAATTCAACTGCCTTCAGTGTGTGTGTGTGTTCTGAAAGTCTTAAATCTCTTGTTTTAACCTTTAAAACGTTCTTTTTTGTACTTTTGTAATAATGTTATACCTACAATAAATAATACATTGTAAAACAATAATGCACGTTATAGATCTGCACGACTCAGAAATGTATTGATATTTTATGTGAATAAAAATCACAAATTGGGAGAAATAATATTTGCAGCCTCTTAAAATATTTCTTGTTTACTCGAGAATGGCTGAGCATGCTTCTTTAACGCTGTATATTTAAGTAAATTACATTTTAATTATGCAATAAATTATATAAATATGCAAACCTCATCACTGTAAAAGTAAAAAACAAAACGACCAAATAGTGTTTTGTAACAGCATGTTAACATTTCATGTTCGCCGAGTCCAATATTGTCATATTTCCAGCTGCACCGCAATAGAAATATTAAACGGCTTTAATAGCAAAAACACCGGTTGAATTTTTAAGCTCGCCTCGACACTAATTCAGACGGATCTCGTGGACGTTTCTCTCTAATGTGATTTGTGACGCGCCCCTCCTGAAACGCGCAGCGCAACGCAGGTTTGGATAAAAGCGTCCGTGCGCGCGTGCGGCCAAAAGAACCGCATTTCAGCCGCGTCTCGTGACGTTTTGTGTCCGGGAAGAAAGTCAAGAGACTTACCGAGAGCTGCCGGATCTCTGTACCCGCCGGGTCACCCGGAACAGATGCAGCGCAGGGCGCGAACGGACGGCACTAACGGCACATCAGCAGCATCATGGGGTCCGAGGCGCATTGATTCTGATCAATAGTGCTGCACTTACACAGCAGATGGCCGGAGAGCGACAGAAATGAGGAAAGACAGGGCGAGAAAAAAAAAAAACACTGTCCAAATGGAAGAGTCACTCGGGCCTCTTCAGCATTTAGCTTGAAAGAAGAACTTATGCATCACTCAATGTATTCAGATGAACGCAAAATGAGTTAATCTCATCACTTCTAAACGTTTGCCCTAAAACGTTTTTTTTTTTTTTGTTTCAGTCGTTAATGTGTTACATTAATCAGCTTTTATCAGCTTGATATTGCGATGCATCTGAAATCTCATTGTAAAAAACCTAAAGCGTTTAGGAATAGCACCAGATTAGCTTTATTTTTGATTTTTAACTATTTATGTTTTAGGAGGTGGATGTTGATAAATATTTTTTACCATTATATTTGTCTTATATACTGAGAGGCTAATATTTAATCATTGAATCATCTGAATAGGCCAGTAAATATGCCCAGTTGACTATTAAGAGGAAAAAAAATATTTGAAATTTAATTTAATACTTGAAAATATTTTTACTTCTAACTTCGTGTTTTTATTATTCTATTGCAATCTATTATTTAATTTAATTTAAATTTCTTAATTGTTCCTTTATTTTAAACAATTTAAAGTGTGACTTAAGTTTGGCATTTTTAATTTATAATTTAGAACATTTAAAAACAATTTATAAAGCATGCAACAGTTTTCAATGCATAATTGGCATATTTAGTTTTCATTGTGATTTTTGTGGAAATGTTATAAAAGCTGTTAAATTATAGCCTAATACAAAATTAATAAGTGTTCTAAATGCAATTGATATTATATCGTTTTTTTTTTTTTAAGAGAGGGCGTTTGTTAATTTGCGTTTGAGTGCAAAGTTGAGGTTTGGCGTTTAGACTTTTTAAAAAAGCAAACAACGTCCACGTTGTGACTCTCTCCCTCTGTTTCTCTCTCTCTTTCAAATATCGATTTTCTTTGACATGAATAAGGGCCTTTTTCAGTCGGCGATTCTTCGCATTAGGTGGAGTGTGCCAAAGCAAAGCAGCACAAAAGCTCTCGCAGAACATCAGAGCAGGAATCAAACTCGTGTGTGTCCGTCCCCGAGTCTCCTGCAGCAGGTACACGGACACTTTTCCTCCAATTTGTGGCAGCTGAAAGGCCGGGAAGAGGCTTGTGGAGGACACTGGGCCCCCTGCACCTCCTGCTCCTCCTCTGACAGCTGATCAAAAGAAAAATAGGTCACGCTTTTCAGACTTCTGTCGCTCATCCTTAATTACAGTCGCTTTAAACAAAAGCAACATCTGCGCATCCTCCAAACAAAATAGCAACCGGCATTCGAGAAATCTGTTACTTCTGAATCACTTCAAGCCGGATCAGAGCATAATGCGCGTAAAAAGAAGTTACCGTGCGCAAGTGGATTGATCGATTTTGACTCGAGAGAAGGATATGATTTGAGCTTTAAAACAAACATGTGGAGCTTACTACAATTTTAAAATGCACACTTTTTTTAGTATATTTACAAATTTTGCAGTGCAAATTCTGATACTTGTAGACATTAGAATTTAACACGGTGTGAATGTGTGTTTGGACACTAAATAAGGCATTAAAGCGCGCAAAATGTTACAAATACCAACGATAATATTCAGGTTGAATTTACAGCGTGTGCATGGATATTTACAGGCCCCGAAATTAATATGCATAATTAATCTAGTAAATATTATTATAACGCATGTAATGAGAAAGTGTTCAATTAAAAGACTTTACATTTAAGCATATGTGCATTTGTTCAGTGTTTGTTCAATTATTGAAATCTGATTATAGATAGATAGATTTTATTGATCCATAGAAGTAAAAACATAGAAAATACAAATATACAATAATTTGATCAATATGCACGACAAATGGAAATGAAGATATAGTATAAAAGTACATTAGAATTTTAGATTTCGTATACTAATTGTGTACACTTTAGGTACTAAAATGTACCTTTAAGGGTAAATAAAGGTATAGATGTGCCTTTTTTCTGAGAGTTTGCAGTTAAACGGCAGGATTTTGAATATACCTGTTTATGTGATTATATTTGTGTGTTATTTTGTAGAGGATGAGCCGGATAAGCCATCCGTTTGTACTGACAGCGAAGCGACCGTCTGACGCGCGATTCCAGATGCAAAGGCAGCGGCCTCGTTGAAGCTCCAGCGATTGGCCTGTTGCGCGTTCTCGAGGAACGCGATTGGACAGCCGGCGCGTCAATCAAGGCGAAATCTCCTCCCTTTTCAGCAGGGTCGGGTGCGCGCGGAGCAAGCCCACCCCGAACACCTCCAGCTGCCCAAACAGAAGACGCAGGAGGAGTAGAGGGCTCGGACATGGGGAGAAATCAGCACTGGCCCGTCTGATAGAGATCGGTGTTTTTTATTTATTGAAAAGGAAGAAAAAAAAAAAAACCCGAGAGGCCTTAGGAGAGAGAGGAATAAAAAAAGAGGAAAAACAAATACGGAGAAAAAACCCATCCCTGGCACTAAGCTGGACATAAATCAATGGACTGAATGAAGACTGCCTATAACGCCTATCGATGCCTGGCCAAGGATTTGGATGCGTACGCCATGAACCCAGAGATGACAATGGACATTGGCAGCCTACACGGTGGAATAAGCCATGAGCAGGACTTGATGAGCAGCCACAGCCCCCATCACAACCGCAACCCGGGGGCTTCGTTACGGATACACCAGGATCTGACCGTGGCGCCGTCGCGCTCCGCGATGGTCTCCAGCATGGCTTCGATTCTGGACGGCGGCGGCGGCGGTGTTGTCGGCGGAGGAGAGTACCGTCCGGAGCTGTCGCTCCCGCTCCATCACGCCATGAGCATGCCGTGCGACACATCCCCGCCTGGGATGAGCGGTACCTACACCACGCTGACCCCCCTGCAGCCGCTGCCGCCGATTTCCACCGTGTCCGACAAATTCCACCATCCGCACCACCATCATCACCACCACCACCAGCGTCTCTCTGGGAACGTGAGCGGCAGCTTCACTCTCATGCGGGACGAGAGGACTCTACCAGCCATGAACAACCTCTACAGCCCCTACCACAAAGACATGAGCGGCATGGGGCAGAGCTTGTCCCCTCTGGGCAACGGCCTGGGCTCCATCCACAACGCGCAGCAGACGCTCCACAACTACGGCGCGCACAGCCACGACAAGATGCTGAGCTCCAACTTCGACGCGCACACTGCCATGCTGGCCAGAGGGGACCAGCACCTCTCCCGAGGCCTCGGTGGCCCCGCGGCGGGCATGATGCCGCACCTCAACGGGATGCACCACGGCGGGCACCCGGGCCACCCTCAATCCCACGGGCCCGTGTTGGCTTCCAACCGGGACAGACCGCTCTCCTCCTCCTCCTCCACCGGAGCGCCGGGCTCCGGCTCGGGTCAGCTCGAAGAGATCAACACCAAGGAAGTGGCGCAGCGCATCACGGCCGAGCTCAAGCGCTACAGCATCCCGCAGGCCATCTTCGCGCAGCGGGTGCTGTGCCGCTCGCAGGGCACCCTGTCCGACCTGCTGCGGAACCCCAAACCCTGGAGTAAACTCAAGTCCGGCCGCGAGACGTTTCGCCGCATGTGGAAGTGGTTACAAGAGCCCGAGTTTCAGAGGATGTCGGCCCTTCGGCTTGCAGGTAAGACAAGGTATCTGCTTTTGAACATCTTCTGTTGTGTCCCTTAAGGCTTCAGGGTGCGCGCTCGCACGTTTAACTGTCGCGCAAACGCGCTTTTAACAATATAGCGCAGCATTAGTGTTTTTAGATTGTTTCTACTTTGAAACATTCGCATGCTTTGGGTGAGCCGCTTCTCTCGCTGAAAGAAAAGCTTTCAGAGGGGTGCTGAATAGGGATGCGTTGGTAATTACTGGACTGTTATTCCCCTCCTGCCCCTCTACATCAGGCTTGTTGCCCCCTCTAGCGATGGGCGGCGCAGGACCCCCTTTTCCTTTGTTCGGCTGAAGAAAAAGCAAGACTTCAGCTTGAGTGTAGTTTTTGGCGTCCGAGGTGTCAGAGACGGTGTCCTGTTGTTGAATAGCATCCTATCAGTGCATTAAAATAAAAGCTTGCTGCGTATTGATTTTTCATTTGTAGGGTGATGCACAATTATTCACTGAAATAATGGACAGCTCTGATGCCTCATGCATTGTGCAGCACAGGCGTGAGCCTGTGCATTAACTTCTCCTTAAGGGAAAACACACACAAGCTGTCCGTATTTTGCTTTAAATTGCAGTGCATCCGAGTGTCAACAAAAGAGCATGTGTTTGAGTGCATACCAAAACACCAGCATCTTGATCAAAACATGCCATCATTGATTTTTGTATTTTTTGAATATGATGCATTCTCTTAATGCACTCTATGAGCAGTTTTGTCAAGCAAACAAATGCTTTTTCTATCATCAAGAATGTGATTTTAAACAGGAGATGTTGGCGTAGGCGCTTTAATGCTGTTTCCCTGCAGGGCTCTGGTCTCACAGATGGCTTTGGGTTGGGGGGAAGGTATTATGTGATCTGCAGGGGAATTGAAAAGAAGAACAGAGGCTGCAGCGGCTCGATGAATTATTGATAGAAATCTCTGCGTGACCCTCAGCTCAACGCACAAAACGTCACCTTGTCTTGGGTTAAACAGGCAGAGATGTGCAGCCCGGCGGCACCTGCCTTTTGTTCAGCGTTTTGGAGGAGAGAAAAGACCCAAATAATGAAGCAAAAATAGGCTGTTAGTGGAGTTGCACATCATGGCATCAGAAATGTCTGACCCTGGAGAGAATGGCTGGCCGTTTTGTTTCGTGCTTGCATTTCATGCTTGTAAATGTTGACTTGGAGCTACACTTACACTATATTAAAAATAAAGGTTTCACAGGGGGTTTCCACAGAAAATAACTGTTTTGTCTTTAGTTCTTAAAAGAATCGTTTCAAATAGTAGTTCTTCAAGGAGCCAGAAATGAACCTTATTTAGTTTTGAGTAAAATTTGTCAATTCTAGCATATTAATCTGATTTGGGAATATTTCTATTTTTAGGCAACTAATCGAATGTGAGTAAATCAGTGTCATTGTTGACAATGTGACTCTTTGTACAGACAAGATTTCCTTGCTTTTTTCTGTAGAGTCCAAATTGCACTGAAAAAACAAGAAGTAAAATGTACTTACTTTTTATTTGGCAAGTTTTTCCACGCACATTTTTAAAGTAATAATATACGTATGGAATTAAGTAAAATCTACTTAACTAAGTGAAGTAAAATTACCAAAGGAAGTAAATAAATGTAACGTCTTAGAGTTAGAATTTCTATTTAATTATTTTAAGTTTACCCTGCAGTCCTCAAGTACAATTCACTCAGCCACGGTTTGTAAACATTACTCAAACGTTATAGCACTGAAAAATATGCCTTTAAAAGCATTTTTTAAAAGGTTCACTTGCAAGTAGATGTCTCCTTATTGTTTCTAAGGTTATATGTTCAATAACCTCAAAACTTGGCACACGAGACACAATAACGGTAACAATCAGTAAATAGTTTTTGAGTATGAACGGGACATTTTGAGTAGTAAATGAACTCTAGATGTCACAAAACAGCAAGTTATTTAACCTAACAACAAAGACAACCATTACATAGTGTAAATACATCTCAAAAATAGCAAAAATAAATAAATAAAAATAACCTTATTAATTATTTGTGCCCAAGTGCATGATGGGAAACAATGGGATCATGGCTTTGATATTTACTTAATCTTTGTAAAAATAACAAGCGATTGCAAGTAAAATATACTCATAAGTTCAAATTTTAAATTCTACAAGCTTAAATTGAGTACTAACATAATATTTACTCTTTTTTTTTTTTATTATTGTTCTTGCCTGAACATTTATTATTTAATGTAAAAATTACACTCGTTTTTTCTGTGTTATTTACTTCACCAGTAGTTTTGAGTAAAATTTGTCAATTCTAGCATATTAATCAGCATAATATCATGACAGATGATAACTGACTTGGGAATATTTCTATTTTTAGGCAACTAATCGAATGTAAGTGAGTGTCATTGTTGACAATGTGACTCTTTGTACAGACAAGATTTTCTTGCTTGTTCTGTAGGTTTTGCACTTTTAGAGTCCAGATTGCACTGAAAAAAACAAGAAGTAAAATTTATAAATTTTTATTTTGCAAGTTTTTCCACGCACATTTTTAAAGTAAAACGTAAGCATGGAATTAAGTAAAATCTACTTAACTAAATTAAGTAGAATTAGCAAAGGAAATAAATAAATTGAACATGTTAGAGTTAGAATTTCTATTGAATTATTTTAAGTTTACCCTGCAGTCCTCAAATACAATTCACTCAGCCATGGTTTGTAAACTTTACTCAAACATTATAGCACTGAAAAAAAAAAAATGCCATTAAAAGCATTTTTTAAAAGGTTCACTTGCAAGTAGACATCTCCTTATTGTTTCTAAGGTTATATGTTGATGCAATGTAGTTACAAACCAAATGAACACAGAGACCTCAAAACAATTCCAAGATATTCCAAAATATACTTATAAGTTCAAATTTTAAATTCTACAAGCTTAAATTGAGTACTTATATTATATTTACTGTTTTTTATTATTATTATTATTATTCTTGCCTGAACAAAATTATTTAATGTAAAAATTACATTTGTTTTTCTGTGTTATTTACTTCACCACAATCATTTTCCTCAGTGTTTAGTTTTGAGTAAAATTTGTCAATTCTAGCATATTAATCAGCATAATATCATGACAGATGATAACTGACGTGGGAATATTTCTATTTTTAGGCAACTAATCGAATGTAAGTAAGTGAGTGTCATTGTTGACAATGTGACTCTTTGTACAGACAAGATTTTCTGGCTTGTTCTGTAGGTTTTGCACTTTAAGAGTCCAAATTGCCATTAAATGTTTCCCTCGAATTGCTATGCTGATAATGTCATTTAGAATGATTGGTTTAATTTAAAATTTAAAAATATGAGTTTTGAATCCCATTGCACACTCATACTTGAAAGTACTTAGCGATGTAATGACTTATTCGTCTTCTTTAAGCATATAGCGGTGCAGGTGCCTTATGTCACCGGAGAAAACGAGCCTGTCTTTGCACTATTCATTTAGTCAAATCAAACGTGACGTCTGACTGGACCTCATTCCAGTCACACGGCAGAGGCAATCAGCCATCGAGACGAACCTCGGCCTGCGCTGTCCGCCGCCGACAAACAACTTTATTAAGTAAATGATCAAAGGGGACAAGCGCTGTTACACGAGTCAGGACAGAGGAGATTGAAAAAGAGCCGGTGCAGGAGAAACACAGGGGTCCCGGCCCGTAAATAAGAGCGCTGGAGATGGATAAATATACCTCCAACCCATGCCAGACCGCATTCGGAGAGACGTCTCTCCTGATTTGGGCTTCTGCAATGACTATTTCGCTTTCCAATCGAAGACGGACAGGGACTATATGAAATATCTTTAGATGTACAATGGGGTCTTAAAGGTTGAGCGCAGTTGCATTTTTGTCATTTACAACAAAGTATATTAACAATCTGAGTGGAAAGTTAAAATGACAACAAAATGAGCAACAAAGCCTGATGATCACGTTCTCTATCATGAAAGAGCGTCTTCAGGTAATTTGACCATCTGCACAAAGATCAATGACACTCATTTACTGACATTTGATCCTAATATGGTGACGACAAATGAAATATTTCTTCATTTTCATATCATTTGCTTTTTTAATATGCAGAAGCTCTTTGTTTAAAAGTTTGCAAAAAAAATCCCAGATTTTCAGTATGGTGTCAAACATTTGGACATTACTGTAAAAAACAACAACAAAAAAAAACCCAAACAGATTTTTAGTATAGTCTCAGACATAAATTAATATTTATTTACAGGTTTGCATGAAAAATACATTAATTTGTTCCTAGAAATGTTGCAATGACTTTACAAAAAAAAAGTTTACTGTAAATTAATATTTATTTACAGGTTTGCATGAAAAATGCTAACTTTTTTTAATGTGGTCTCAGATATTTAAATATTGTAAAGTATTATTTCATTTTAGGTTTGCATGAAAAACTCCCAGATTTTCAGTACAGTGTCAAGCATTTGGACATTATTGTAAATTAATATTTATTTCCAGGTTTGCAAAAAAAAAGGCAGCAGTAGTGTATTTTAACAGTAGTTAATGCACTGTGAACTAACACAAACAACAACCTTATTTTTACTAACATTAAAAATAAATGGTAATAAATCAATTGCAGTTAAATTATTGCTTACTGTTAGTTAATACATTGAGACATTTTTGTAATGTTTAAGACATTAAATCAGATTAATTAAAATTAAATCATGTAAATTAGGTTAATTAGGACATTTATTCCTAGAAATGTTGCAATGACTCAAATATTTTTTCATTATTTTGACGTCATTTGCATTTTTTATTATCTAAAAACTATTTGTTTTGGTGGTTTGTGTGGGGGAAAAAAAACAGATTTTCACTGTAAATTAATATTTATTTACAGGGTTGCATGAAAAAGGCATAACATTTTAATGTGGTAAAGAGTATTATTTAATTCCAGGTTTAAATGAAAAAATCCCAGATTTTAGTTTTAGGCATCTGAACACTACTGTATAATATTATTTATTTCCATATTTACATGAGAAGAAAAAATTGTAAATGTACAGTGTTGTCTGATTTATTTATTTATTTTTATTTTTATTTTATTTTTATTTTTTTTTAACCATTGTTATATTTTTATTTATTTAAATTTTGCATGAGAAAAATCCCAAATATTTGATGTGGTCTGAGACATTTGGACACCACTGTAAATTTTTTGCATGTTTGCATAAAGTCTGAATTTTCAGTGTGGTTCATTCATTTTTAATTTTGCATTGAAAATACACAAATATTTAATGTGGTCTCAGACATTTGGACACCACTGTAAATGATTTATTTTATTTGCATTAATTAATTAAATTTATTAATTAATTTATTTGCATGTTTGCATGTTTTGCATTCAAAATTCTGAATTTCAGTGTGATCTATGATATTTGGACACAACTATAAATTAGTATTTATATAATCTTGTATTTAAAAAATGAAAAAAAATAAAAAAATCGTAAGCATTCGGACCACTGTAAATTACCATTTCTTTCCACATTTGCATGAAAAAATCCAAACGTAGTCTCAGATCTGTAAATTATAATTTATTTCCAGGTAAATTATTATTTATTTCCACTTGAACTACTGTATATTAATTATTTCTGTATTTGCATGAAAAAAAAGAGTACATTTTTAATGTGGTGTCGGACATTTGGTCATTTTGCGTGAAAAAAAACAACAACTAATATTTGATGTGGTCTGAGATATTTGGACACCACTGTAAATTGTTTCATTGCATGTTTGCATAAAAAAAAATCAGAATTAAAATTTTTTTCAAAGACAAAAATCTCTGATATTTGGACACAACTGTAAATTGTATTTATATAATCTTGTGTTTAAAAAATAAAAAATCGTAAGCATTCAGAAACCACTGTAAATTACCATTCATTTCCACGTTTTCATGAAGAAATCCAAACGTAGTCTCAGATCTGTAAATGTATTATTTATTTTCAGGTAAATTATTATTTGTTTCACCTGAACACTACTGTATGTTAATTATTTCTGTATTTGCATGAAAAAAAAGAAGTACATTTTCAATGTGGTGTCAGACATTTGGTCATTACTGTATATTTTTATGAATTTTTAATTTAAATTTGTCAATGTGGTTCATTCATTTTTTATTTTGCATGAAAAAAACACATTAAATGTGGTCTAAGATATTTGGACAAATTGTTTATTTGCATATTTGCATAAAAAAACAATTTAAATTTAAATAAACAAAAATCTCTGATATTTGGAGACAACTGTAAATTTAATATTTATATAATCTTGTATTTAAAAAATAAAAAATTATAAGCATTCGGAAATCACTGTAAATTACCATTAATTTCTGCATTTGCATGAAAAAAATCCAAACGTAATCTCAGATCTGTAAAATTATTACTTATTTTCAGGTAGATTATTATTTATTTCACCTGAACACTACTGTATGTTAATTATTTCTATATTTGCAAAAAAAAAAAAAAGTATATTTTCAATGCGGTTTCACCACTGTATATTTTTATTCATTTTTAATTTTTCCTGAAAAAAAACAACAACTAATATTTAATGTGGTCTGAGATATTTGGACACCACTGTAAATTGTTTATTTATATAGTATTTACAATTTTTAATATAGTCCAAGATATTGGGACACCACTGTATATTATATTGGTAGAATAATTGGTCAACCAATATGAGTTTTTAATGGCCAATGCGATATCCGAAATCCGATATCTAGAGAATAGGTTTGCCGATAAACGCAGATGTATATGATAAATGCTATAAGTGAATCACTATAGAATTATGAATTTTTATTGACATTCTCTTGAAAGTAGCAACTGCGCATTAATTTTATAGAGCTGTACAGCCGATATATCGGTCAGTGACTAGTATAATTTGATATAAAGTGAACGCAAAGATGCAAAACAAAGGCTAAGAGTGGTTTATTTTTAATTCTTGGCCAAACCGGCATCATATTGTCAGAGTGTGTTGTTTTCTGGACTTGTCAAAGGGCAGAACCAGGACAAAGAGATCAAAATCCCAGGCGTAACGCTGCTGTTTATTTTCGTCCTGTCGTTCAGTAATGTGTGTGAGCTATGTCACTTTCTCAAACAAATATGTGTTGCTGAACGACGGCGGATCGATGCGGGTAATCTCTTAAAGATTAAAAGGGCATTAATGCTGGCAACAATAACATAAACGTGTGCACCCAGTTCGCATTGATCTGGAACCCGATCCGGACTTGTTCCAGTAAAGCTGACGCTGGAAGAACGTTCCCAGCAAGCCGACTGACTCCGCGCTAAAAAGACTCCTGGCGGGCTATTCTGAGCCGCGCTCGCCGTGCTTGTTTAAAAGGATCATTAAAGCGGATGACGAGACGCGGAATCAACGCATAACCAAGCGTAGATGTTTTCCAGCGGATGTTTAATCACCCCGGCTCTGTGTGGAGGAGGCCGGCGTTAAAAGGATGCGTCCGGTGACCTTCACACAAAGACCTGGGCGAAGCCCGCGCCTCGCGGCTCCAGAGAGGACGGCGTCTGATAATTATAATGGCTTTGCGGTGCTTTGAGGGACCTTTTAGTGATGAGATTCTCTTCTCAACCCAATAAGTGTGTAACACGGGCCAAGAGAGTGAAATAATCCCGGCAGAAATATGATTGGGCCGACCGGTTTATCAGATAGTCTTGTTATTGTGGTCAAGCTGCTTTTGATATACAGAAAGCAGGCTAATCCAATCTCAGGGAAGTCGTCCTAGCATTATATTATGAAAAAAACAGCATTGCCTGTTATTTTGTTAACTAATAATGAAAAATACTAATATAGCACTTAATTTGAACATTTACAAACAATGCACTGTGAACTAACATGAATAAATGTTTAAAAAGAATACTGTTCACTGTTTGTTAATAGATTAGCCAATGAGGCCTTATTATGAAGTGTTACCAGTTATGCTTTCTTTAATATTATAGTCATTAAATCAGATTCATTTTAATTTAATGGCTAATGTAAATTAGGTACTGAAACTAGTTAAAGGCGTTTGAATGTTTAAATATGGTTGGCAAATTCACAATCATCTGTTTTTTTTTATTTATATGTTCTAGAAACATATTATTATTCTGTGGTTTTGTGTTTTTATATTTATAATGTAAGTGTTTTACTCATCCATAAGTCTCTAAACTGTTTGGATCATTTAAAATACACAAAATTTTGTAAGTCTTTATTTTTGCCACATATTTCATGTAGTCATGTTGCAATCAGTCCAGTCGTATTTGGCAGATATATATAATGTACAGTGGGGCCTAAAAGTCTGAAAATGCTTCTTAATTCTAAAGTAATTCAACATTTGTGACCTTTGATCACAAAACCAGTCATAAAGGTCAATTTTTAAAATTAAGATATAAAAATTCTAAATAAATAAGCTTTTTATTGATGTATGGTTTGTTAGGATAGGACAATATTTAGCCGAGATACAACAATTTGAAAATCAGGAATCTGAGGGTGCAAGAAATCTAAATATTAAAATAGAAAAATACTTCTTCATCAAATCCTAAAACTGTATTTCGTTTAAATCTCAGATATTTCTGTCTTGAAAATGCTTCTGAATTCTAAATTAATTCAACATTTGTCACTGCAAATGTTACCAGCATAGTAATGATTAAAAAAAAGATCAATAGTTGGAAAAAAATACTTAATTCATCATCAGATTGCTTTGTTTTGAAGTATTAAATCTCAGATTTTTCTGACTTGTGCATCTCACAGTATGTATTGTCCTTTTCGTATATATATATCTTCTAGCACAGATATCTGAAGCGTGCGTTGTTTTTTAGTTTTGAGGTGAAGTGATGTGATTATCTCTGTGTCAGGCTGAAATGTCTCGTGATTGGGGGATCGCCGTCAGCACCGGCCTGAGCAAAGGGCAAAGTTTTTGGTCTCTCAGCCCCACAAAACGCCTGTGATGCTGCTGTCAGTAAATGAACAGTGAGCGAAAACATGTTTTTATGGAGCGGGTCTATGGGGGATTCATTTGTCTGTCAGTTTTTCTTTTTATTTGGGTTTTATACTTGTGTTCCAGCAGTCTGGGCTGTTTGGTTTCATGTAAATTAGCTTGTGCACCATGGTAAAGTTTGTAAAGTCTATGTAAAACATGAAAAAATCGATTCTTTAGTTTATACACCATGATGTCTCTTACTCTGCTGTGGCTTGCTAAAAGAATAGGCAACTTTTAACTTCAGCTATGAGGAAAGAGAGGGTTCATGTTTGCTTTTCTGGAAGCTGATAAGAGCTTACGTAATAAAACACGGCTACTATTTACAGTTGGGTCTTACGTTCTTTTAAATAGAGCTTTTGTCAGTGGGATAGATAACAAATTCTACCATCTTTTATTCACCTACATGCCTGTTTGCTGTTATTTTGTGCGTTTATATTTATGCATTTGAAAGATCATTGCATTGCAATTCTTGGGAATCAAACCCATGACAAAAACAAAACAAAACAAAACTTCAGGAATATTTTCTTTTTAATGCAAAAGGAAAATCCTGAATCTTGATGCAACTCTTTTGCATATAGCAGTTCCAGCTCCAAAAAGCCATGAAGAACTTTAAAAACTTTCATATGACATAGTATGGATTAATTGTATTATGTATGTCTTTTTATATGGAAATAAGCTGCTTTTGTTTTTTAAGTTTAAAAAAAGTCTTATGGGTTTGGATCTGCATGAAGGTTGTATAAAGGATGACAGAGTTTTCATTTTAGGATGTGATGCAATCAGGGTTTGTGTACTTTTAGAACTGGTTGTTTCTTGCCAGACAAAGATACTGATAACAAAAATACCTATCTTAGTAATCAGTGTTGCTTATTTATCTGTGGCACTTTTGTGCATTTGTAAGCATTCAGTGTTTTTGTGAAGCTGATTGGACCGTTGACTGATGTTGTTGACGAGTGTTACCTCATCTGCATAGTTTCAACACACCGTTTGTGAGTGTTCTGATTGGCTCTATCAGTGTGCTGATGTTTCTGTCTGGCAACAAACCTTTGATCCGCTGATGTCATCATTTCAGACCCAGATGAACTCTGACCCCGTATTCACTTGATCAGGGAACATTTGTTCTGTTCCTCATGGAGATCAAGAGATACAGTGACCCTGAAAGTGGCTGGAGACTAAAAAGAAGTTGAGTCTTGAGTCTCACTTAAGGACACTACAGACAAAACCATTGAGTTTTTTTTCATACATTACACTTTACCAATTTGCATTTGTAGATTTCAATTTCAATACATATCTTAAGTTTTTTTCTAAAATTCAACAGAACTTACATATTTAATTTAAATTTAGCAGTTTTATTCTTCTCTATATTATGAAGGTTTTTACTGAGGGGTTTGTTTGTATATTATTCACACTGATTTATATAACGTTTTATACCTAAAAGCATGGTGAAAATGCTTATTTTTTTGAAAGGCCTAGGGATTCTTTCTCTGCTTTACTAACATACACACAACTTACCTGTCCGTATTCTACAGATTTTTACTGAGGGTTTGTTTATATATAATTTGCACTGGTTTATACAACATTTTATTCTTAAAAATATGGTAAAATGCATATCTTTAAAGACTGTGTGAGTTTCTTTCTCTACTTCAGCAACACTTACATAAACCAAACTTATGAGTTTTATTCTTCTTTATATTTTAAAGGTTTTCACTGAAGGGTTTGTTTGTATGTCATTCACACTGATTTATATAACATTTTATACCTAAAAACTTGGTGAAAATGCTTATTTTTAAAGGCCTAGAGTTTCTTTCTCTACTTCAGTAGCACTTACATACACAAAACTTAGCAGTTTTATTCCTGTCTATATTCTGAAGATTTTTACTTAAGGGTTTGTTTGTATTTCATTCGCACTGATTTCTATAGCATTTTATTTCTAAAAACATGGTGAAATGCGTATCTTTGAAGACTGAGTTTTTTCTCCACTTCAGCAACACTTACATAAACCAAACTTAGCAGTTTTATTCCTGTCTATATTCTGAAGATTTTTACTGAGGGGTTTGTTTGTATATCTTTCGCACTGATTTCTATAGCATTTTATTTCTAAAAATATGGTAAAATGCATATCTTTAAAGACTGTGTGAGTTTCTTTCTCTACTTCAGCAGCACTTACATAAACCAAACTTAGGAGTTTTATTCTTCTCTATATTTTATAGGTTTTTACTGAAGGGTTTGTTTGTATGTCATTCACACTGATTTCTATAGCATTTTATACCTAAAAACTTGGTGAAAATGCTTATTTTTAAAGGCCTAGAGTTTCTTTCTCTACTTCAGCAGCGCTTACATACACAAAACTTAGCAGTTTTATTCCTGTCTATATTCTGAAGATTTTTACGTAAGGGTTTGTTTGTATTTCGTTCACACTGATTTCTATAGCATTTTATTTCTAAAAACATGGCGAAAAGCGTATCTTTGAAGACTTTTTCTCCACTTCAGCAACACTTACATAAACCAAGCTTAGCAGTTTTATTCTTCTCTATATTCTGAAGGTTTTTACTGAGGGGTTTGTTTATATATCAATTGCACTGATTTATACAACATTTTATTTCTAAAAACATGTTGAAATGCGTATATTTGAAGACTGAGTTTTTTCTCCACTTCAGCAACACTTACATAAACCAAACTTAGCAGTTTTATTCTTCTCCATATTCTAAAGATTTTTACTGAGGGGATTGTTCATATATCATTTGCTTTGATTTCTGTAACATTTTAGTCTTAAAAACATGGCAAAAAATGTGTTTTTCTAACGGATTACAGTATTTTCTGATTTATGGAGCGATGAAAAGAGATATCCAAAATCCCCTCTATAAAAACCTTCAAGTCTAATATGTCAACAAAATGAAACAAGAATTTTGAACCTGGCTTTATCCAGTGTTTAGATTAATTTTCTGGAAGTCGATGCAAATGGGTGCATTTTTAATTGCACAACGAATCACCTACACATTTAATCCTATCAGAAACTTGTAATACAGAACAGTTGCCTTAATGTACTGTGATTAATCAACTGGGGAAGTATTTATAATCTGTTTAGTAGAATTTTTACCCTATCACCTTAAAATTGTCTGAATGTCATTGCATTAGATATAAAATATCACAACGAGCGTTATTTGTTAAGAACGACACACAAACAGACTTTACCAACAAAATACTTGATATTTTGTATGATAAAACAATAGTTCTAAAATCACCAAAACACAAGTTGATAAAGACATTTAGTGGAGAAACGATCCTACAGTATTTCAGACATACACATACTTGATATCTTTATAAGCATGATGCATGTGAACAAATGATTTTGGGGTTACTGTATTTAGTTCTGGCCCAAGCAAGATGATCCACTGCAGAGAACAGAACACATGACTATATTCTCTCTCTTACTTTCTCTCTTTCCTTCCCCTCCTCCATCTCTCGGCGAGGTGTCCGGCCTCCACATTAAGGATATCCGCACATGCACAGAATGACACAGCTAAGTGCAAGACTACAGCATAATGCATTTAGCAAGTCCTCTCGCTCTAACACACACTCTCACACACAGGCCACTTCCAGAAGAGCGTATGCTTAGAAAATGGTTGATACTGAGATCGGAAGCATTTGAGCGGCCCGGCGTTCGCATGAGAGATCACACGACTGTGAGAGTATGAAACACTAGACGAATTAAAAAAAAGAGTGATTTTTCACTCATCTGTTATGGGGAGGTTTCAGCGAACAAGTGAAAACATCATTAATGATCGTGTTTTGTGGCGAAATATTGATCTGATGTCACCCGCCGCCCCCCTCGCTCTCCTCTCTCTCTTTCTTTGTACTGTATCTCTCGCTTTTCCTCCCTCATGTAAATCTGATGACTGCAAGATGCATGTGACTGGAAATTTAAAGATTTGTGCCTTAGCTTTTAACAAAAGTAGGGATTTGTCATTTTTATTTGAAGTCGTTTCAGACAATTGCATTTACTAGTTTCAGAACAAACTTTGACTTATAAATAGTGATAGAGCGATATTAACCATACTATTATAGTTTTTATAAATGTTTTTATTTTTATATTTACATAAAATTTCAGTTATTTTGTTTTGTTTTTGTTTTTTTGTTTGTTTATATATATATATTTTTTTCATTGAATGTCAGAGTGTTTCAGGTAACAGTAATGTTTTAATGCTTTTAGTTTTATAAAATCTACCGACAGCCTAGTCATTTTGTGTAAATATTGTAAAATAAGTGTTCAGATTCACCAATTTTGTGTAAATCTTTATTTAGAAAGCCGCACTCGACCCAATTTGGTCAATCACTAATTCTCAGTATAGATTTTTCTTGCATTTTTAAGATTGCACAAGCCATCTTATCTCAAGGTTTTTTGCTTTTGTCTTTAGAAACGAGCTTCAGCTGCATCCGCATGTATAATTCAGTGGTGATCAGACAGCGGTTTGTTTTTTGTGAAGTCATGGCACATAATGTACCGAGAGAACTGGCAGAGTAAAACTACTGAAAGTGATGTGAAGACTGCAGTCAACGTGAAATTTACTATCTTAATGCATGTTCCTGGTTTTATAGTCAATGATTCATCAGTGCATGTTATTGCAGTAAAATATAATTGTTTACTCCAAATTTGAAAAGACTTTCTGTATCCGCTGATGTCGTGTAGGCCGTGTGGGCTGTTGTTAATGTTTAATCTGTGTATTATCTTCGTTTTTGTTGTGCTATATTTCCAGGTGATAGAAAATAGAAGTGAAATAGAGTCTGAATTAGTCACATGAAATGTGAGATGTAAAAATGTGGCACTGATTTGAAATCGGTCAATATAAATCCATATAAAGGTAAATAAAAAATCCTTCAGAAATGCTGGAATTTGGATCCAGTTCTAAAAGGACAAATAAGATTAACTGGGCATATCGGTAGCCAAAATATTGATATAAAATTGCTCAAAATTCACCAAAAAAAAAAAAAAAACAATTTTAAATGTTTTGCCAAAAAGTGTTTTTTGCTTATGCCAATAGCCTTAATATAATTATACAGCTAATATCATTTCTTACCCAATTTCTATTTATTCTACATAAAATCCTTAGAGAATCCAGTATGGTCCTAAAATCTAATTCCTGTTTTATTCCAAATTTTTTTAGTACATTTTGCAGACATATAGAGTGTATTACCTCAGTTACAAAATGAAACAAGATGTCTGAAAAGAGGAGAAACAAGAAACAAAACAAATTAACAACAAGCCCCCCACCTGCAATCCTTCCCAAAGGGCATACATAAAATAAGCAAACAAATAAATAAATAAATAAATTACAATACAATTAAGGTCTGGTCAAATGATCTAAAATTCCTGTAATACATTTATTCTCTAAATTTCAAAAGATCTAGATGATCTTACTATATTTGTATATAATTTTTTTTTCACATTTTGATGCATGTTCTATTATAATGATACATACAATTGATTTATTATTAGAATTTCTTTGAACATTTCCATGCATTTGCATTAAATACAATGTTTCATTTTATGTTTTCCCTCAAATTTCAGTTTATCCAGTGGATCTAAAAAAAATATTTTGAATAGATTTCTGATTTATGTAGTTGTGCTTCCAAATTTTTCATTACCCATCATTAGAATTCCTTTAGGAATTTTTATACCTCAAATAAAATTCCAGTGCATCTGACTGAGTACAGATTTCAATATATAGGCTGATGAAATAGGCTGGTCTTTGGGTTCCTCATTAATTACTGAAGGTGTAAGCTGATACTCAATACAGGCAAGAACTGATCGATTTCATACAGCCGGGTCTCTCAGGGCAACGCGGAAAGCGTTCAGATATGAGCGAACGACGGCGGTGCGGTTAGGACCGTTCCACTGGACGTTTCCTCTCACACACATTGATTTACATTTGCCAGTGAGAAAAGATAAACCAGCGGTGTGAGAGCAGCTCTTACCCGTTTGATGAAAGGCCAGGGAAACCTGAGGTATTGATTGCATTGATTGAACTCTACCCCTTTTAGAAAAGCCCAAAGTTGACACCCCTCTCCCACCACGGAAATGGTAAAGCCCTTTGAATAATATAATTGCTTTTTTGATCGCACTGTAAAGCGCCATGAGAGCCCGTCCTGATGGAGTCAGTGTTGCGTGGACGCCCATTGACGGCTGAGATTGCGTCTCCGTGTGTGTGTGTGTGTGTGTGCGTGTGTGATTCTTTCGGCCGCAGTAAGCAGAATACCAAATGATGACGGGGAAATTCACTGCTCCACAAAAGCAGCAGTCTGGAGCTTTTATCCAGAGCAGCACTGAACAGAAAGCCATCAGGGCCTCGTAAAGAGAGCTCGGTTTAGGAAGTAAACATTGATCCTTTATTTTACTAGAGAGAACAAAAGGAGAAAGTACAGCTGCCTTTTGCACAACAAAGACAACTGACACAGCTAACAAAAAAGAAGAATGTTACGTTACTTCTGAATGCTCAAAATGTCCAGTTTTTTTTTTAAACATTATTTCTTGGTTATGCGAATGTTCCTTTTTCCATTTCATTACTTTGGAACCTTATGGGAATGTTACTTTTGAATGTCCAGAAACAAGTAGTTACATTTAAAAAATGTTAGTTGAACATCCAACAAAAAAAAAAAAGTTTTTGCATTCTACGAATGTTTTGTTCAGTTCATAAAATTGTAATATTTTCCAAACATTATGGGAATGTCTCTAAATATTGCATTAACATTAAAATAGTTGCATTAAAAATGCCAGCTGAACATCCAGCTAAAACATTTCAGGAAAAAAAAAACGATGCGTAAATGTTTTTGCGCTAATATTTTGAGAATTATTATTTTTTTGTTCATACATTTGGCTAATTGTTTGCATCAAGTTATGAAAGCGTTATTTCTGAATGTTCAAAATGTTCCGATTTTTAAATGTTTATGGAACATTCCATTTTTATCATTTTGTAACATTATGGAAATGTTACTTTTAACTTTTGTAATGTAAATATTACATAAAGATTACATTAGTTACATTTAAAAATGTCAGTTGAACATGATGTCTGTGGAACTAACATGTGCTAACATTTTGAGGAAATTACTCTTATTATATGAAAAGGTTTTTCCAAACATTCAAAATATCTCATATAAATTGCAGTATTTTTCAAACATTATGGGAATGCCTCTAAATATTACATAAACATGTTTTTGTGATAATATTTTGAAAAAAATAATTTTTATAAGAACATTTTGCTAATGTTTGAATCAAGTTTTGAAAACATTATTTTTGAATGTTCAAAATGCCCAGTTTTTTAAATGTTAATGGAACATTAAATTTTTATCATTTTGTAACATTATGGAAATTTTACTTTTATCTTATGTAATGTAAACTTTACATAAGCATTCAATTAGTTACATTTTCAAAATGTCAGTTGAACATCCAGCTACAATGCTTTAGAAAAAAATATTCAAATGTTTTGTGCTAACATTTTGAGAAAACATTTTCCTAAAGTTCCCATTAAGTTATGAAAATGTTGTTTCTGAATGGTCCAACCATCCTACTTTTAAAATGTTTTAAAAATGTCTTGGTTTTGTGAATGTTAAGAGAACATTCCATTTGATAATTTTGCAAACTATTAGAGACACATTAGATTTGAATGTTCTGTAAACATTCTGAAATTAGTTACATAAAAAAAAAAAAAAAGTTAGTTGAACGTCCAACAAAAATGTTTAAAAACATTCTATGGAATGATTTTGCATTCAAGAATGTTTTGTGCTAACATTTTGAGGAAATAATTCTTATTATATGAAAAGGTTTTTCCGAACATCTCTGAAAAATGTTAATATTTTTTTATGTGAACTTTGAGGGAACATTACATTTTTATCATTTTGTAGCATTATGGAAATGTTACAAACATTACATAAAGATGAAATTAGTTACATTTTAAAAATGTTAGTTGAACATTCAGCTAAACGTTTAGTTTTTATGCTGATGTTTTGAGGACATTGTTTTACTACTGTTACTGGAAAAATGTCTGTTCATAATTTTGAGAGAACCTCTTCAGGATGTTCTGAGAACGTTCCTTGTTAGCTGAGGAAAAGTTTCCACGACTTCAAATGAATTAATTTCTAAAAAATGAAAAGAGTCCAGCATTGGGATGCTAGTTGAAGAAAACGCCTATGGATTTTCTTTTTTTAATTTGAAACCAGTCCTAAAGGATAGAAATCCTATATTAATTAGTAAGAATTATTTGACTGCTAATATAATCTTGTATCATTATCCTAAAGAATCCTAATCCTAAATAGGATTTTACTAAAGCTAAAGCGTTCAGTTTGTCCAGCAGGATCTTATTTGCTTCTTATAGGATTCTTATTGATCCTATTAAGATCCTTTAGGATTTGTTTCAAATTATGTATTCCAGTTCCTTGATTCCTGTATGTATTCCTTTAGGACTTTTCCTCAATAAATTCCAATGTTCCAATACAAAATTGCTTTCCAGATATGAAAATAAACGTATTAGTCTGTTAACCCTGCATTTGCTGTGAATTTGGTCCCTGTAGTGATGCCTAACCAGCAGAAATGTTGACACACCTTAAGAAAATGCTAAAGATTGAGACCTGTAACTAAATGATGTACTTTCGGTAAAACCTCAAGGCTTAAAATAAGCTCACAGACTATAGTTTGTGGATGTTGCATGTTAAACGGCTGATGTTTTGGTAGAGGAGCATCAGTAATGGAGGCTTTGAGCGGAATGGCGCTCGCTGCTCGTGTTACTGTGGGTCTGATGGGTGAAGAGCGCCATCTACTGCTGATCAACTCAACTCTGTGTGTGTGTGTGTGTGTGTGTGTGTGTGTGTGTGTGTGTGTGTCTGTGCTGGACTGAAATCATTTCAACATAAGACTGGGAAGGAAACCTGAGATCTTAAACAACAAAATGATATGCATCTTTGATTGTTTAGACGATGATGTGCAACAGATGACAATAATTCATTGTTGCCTTTACCTGCATTACAAATTAATTAGTCAGAATCGTGCGTCTAGTCTGTGCAATAACACAAGTAGACAGCCATAGGAAGCTTTTCAGACTAGCTTGCATTTCTGTTTCTAGCTTATTTAGAAATGCAACCTGCCAGTTCTCACTTTCAAATTATGAACAAACATTCGATTAGTAACATTAATAGAACGTTCAAAATTGTCTGGTCTTTAATAACATTATTTATGTTTTCAGAACATTCCCAAGAACATTCAAACGTAATATTCTCATAATGTTTGCAAAATGATAATATGTAACGTTCCTTTAATGTTTACAAAATAAAACGTAACATTCCTTTATTTTTTGCAGTAATAAAATGTAACGTTCCCTTAATGTTTGCAAAATGATCACCAGAATGATAAAACATAACATTCGCATGTTTACAAAATGAAAAAATGTAACATTACCTTAATGTCTGCAAAATTATAAAATGTAACATTCCCATAATGTTTACACAATTATGAAATGTATTGTTTCATTAATGTTTACAAAATGATAAAATGCAACAATTAATGTTTGCAAAATGATGACATGTAATGTTTCCTTAATATTTACAAATAATAAAATGTAACGTTCCCATAATGTTTGCAAAATGATAAAATGTAATGTTCCCATAATGTTTACAAAATAAAAATTGTAACGTTCCCATGTTTAAACAATTATAAAATGTATACAAAATGATAAAATGTAACATTCCCATAATGTTCGCAAAATGATCACCAGAATGATAAAATGAAAACATTTGTATGTTTGCAGAATGATTAAATGTAATGTTCCCATAATGTTTGCAAAATTATGACATATGTCCCTTAACATTTGCAGATAATAAAATGTAACATACCCCTAATGTTTACAAAATTATAAAACGTAACATTCCTTTATTTTTTGCAGTAATAAAACGTAACGTTCCCTTAATGTTTGCAAAATGATCACCAGAATGATAAAACATAACATTCGCATGTTTACAAAATGATTAAATGGAATGTTCCCTTCATGTTTGCAAAATTATAAAATTTAATGTTCCCTTAATGTTTACAAATAATAAAATGTAACATTCCCATAATGTTTACAAAATGATAAAACATAACGTTTTCCTAATGGTTGCAAAATGATCACCAGGATGACAAAACGTAACATTTGCATAATGTTTACAAAATGATAAAATGTAACATTTCTCTTAATGTTTCCAAACAACATTTTAAAAACTAATTGTTTTGATAACTGATTAATGAAAATGTTGGCAAAACGTTCTTATTTTGACATGTTTTCTGTATTTAAACATCTTTACATTTAAAAAAAAATCCCTAAAAAATGATATAAAAAGGGATGAACCAAATCGAATGTGAACTGTAATGGGTTAACGGTAGTTGAGGATAAAGCGCTGAAGTCTGTCTGAGTCTCAGATCCCTAAACACTCAGTCCTGTGTTTCTGCTGCCATTGTTTCTGCATCAATTATACATGCAAAGTGTGGAAATATTGCTGTGCATTTGTCTTTATCAAATATTTAGTTTAAGCGCGCGGTGATAGGGGGCCGGCGAGGGCTTTTGTCGTTTTTACACACGCGAGTCTCTTGGACGTCTGTCTGCAGCGCTCAGCAACTTCTTCTGCCTGAGTGCAAGACCTGCGTTTTCTCGCACTCTTTACTCTTGGCATGCTGCCGCCTTAATTTTATGACAAATGGGTCTGCGCTGTGTATGTGTGTGTGTGTGTGTGTGTGAGAAAGCAAGTCTGGTAATGAGGGTGTGAATGCAGCAGAAGTGAAAACACACACACACACACACACACACACTCTGTGTAAAACCACACTGGCGCGTGTGTGTCCGCCTTTATTTACACCGTAGTTTCCTCTTACATAATAGTTTTGTACTCAATTGAGCTCTTAACCTGATTTCTATTGATCTGGCCCAGGCTCAGTTGTGCATACTTAATTCAGAGAAGTAATCAAATCAAATCTTGACACACATACATACGCACACACACACATGTACACACATATGTAGTGCTGGTAAAAATGATGTTCATGTTCATTTTATGTTGTTTGCAAATGAAAGATCATAATTAGTGCTGTTGACTTGTTGCATGTTATTGTTCAAGTGCAGATTTGTGGCCAATCATTCAGGATTTTCATTCACCTTCGGACAAGATGCATAATATAATGCATAATTTTTTTATGCATTTTAATTCAGTTTTGTGTTAAAATTTAGTAGCTTTTGTGTCAAGAAAAATATCTTTATTCATCATTTTAATGCATCATTTTTATTTGCATTACTTAGCATTTTTATTCAGTTTTGTGTTAAACTGAAAAAGAGATTTAAAAAAAAATTAACAATCTTATATTTATAAAATACAGTTTGAATATTTAAAAAAAAAAATTACATATTTCAAAAATATATATATTTAAATGTAAAATAAGTATTTTTCTTATGAAATCTGTTTAGTGCCTTTTATAATATACTGATGACCACCATAAAATAAAACAAAAAAATGTCACATGAGCTCTTTGCATATTTAAAGTTATTAGTGGCTTGCTTTTTTATATCAGAAATCAATTATATTTAAGATAATTAGTTGTGCATTTTAATTCAGTTTTGTAAAAAAATGAGAAGCTTTCGTAATTGAATTGTGTCAAGAAAAAGGTCTTAATTCATTATTTGAATGCATAAATGTTAATGCATAATTTTATTGCATTATTTTGCATTTTTAGTCAGTTTTGTGTAAAAAAAAAATTAATTAAATCATGTGTCAAAAAAGAAATATAAAAAAATTTAATAGATGTTATATGTATAAAAAACAGTTTGGATATATATATATATATATATATATATATATATATATTTAAAAAAAAATCATAAATTATATATTTTTAAATTTAAAAATTAAGTATTTTTAAATATTTTTTTAAATATTGAACTTGAAAACAAAATTATTAAAAATAAAAAATTTACTGAAAGTAAGACCACCATAAAATAAAATAAAAAATGAGCATATTTAGAAATCAATTATAGATTATTAAAGATTATTTAAGATTATTTATTTAGCATTCAGTTTTGTGTTAAAAATCAGAAGCTTTCATAATTGAATTGTGTAAAGAAAAAGATCTTAATTCACCATTTTAATGTATTATTTTTATTTTTATATTTTTTGTTTTGTGTAAAAAAAAAATAAATAAAATGAAATAATGTATCAAAAAAGAGATGTTATATTTATAAAAAGTTAAATATACATTAAATATATAGAAAATAATTATATTTAAATACAAAAATTGTTTTTAAATAATTTGAGACTTTTAATTCAACAAAAAAAAATACAAAATTTACTAAAATTAAGTACTAAAAAAGTACCTTTTATACTGTCGACCACCATAAAATAAAATAAAAAATTGTCACATGATCTCTTTGCATATTTGCGTTTTTTTTTTTAAATCTCAGAAATCAATTATATTTAAGATAATTTATTTAGCAATTTATTAACGTCCGATATTTCCATGACTGTAGGGTTCTTGTTTATAATGTACATTTCAGAATCTGTTGATGAACTAAAGGCATTCAGATCAGAGAGAAAGACTTTTGTTGGCCTGAAAGATAAAATGCTGTGAGTTGGCCAGTCTGCTGTTATATTTCTAGTTTTCTAGTCTTCTCAAAGTGTTTTGCATTATATCAGCTTTAGCAGCGTTTACTGAGATCAGCACAACAGACAGATCGCACCCAGCTCAGCAAAATCCACAATCATTAAAACGGTAGAAACCCTTTCAAACACATTAATAAGAAATTCTGCCTGAGGCCGTGAGGAACGATATCCTACAGATATATAGTGTAAGCAAAGCTGTTTTAAATTGATTGACTTCTTTAGTTATATATAAAGTGCTTTATTATAGACCACCACAAATGATAGCTTTGCATTATAGAGTATGATGCTACACATAAGTCATGTTTTAATTGCTGGACGGTTTGTGTATTTACCATTGAGTCTGTGTCTGGAATGAAATACTAGCGGGGCACTTACTGTACGATTATTGTATGCAGTGTAATATTTTTAGAAATAGCATGTGAAACAGAATGCATCTTGATTAAAGATCTTAATTCATCATTTGAATACGTCTTTTAATTTTATTGCACAGCTCTGCATTTTTATTCGGTTTTGTGTGTTAAAAAAACAACAACCTTTATTTGACTATTTAATAATGTGTCAAAAAAAGATTTGGTTAATATGTCTTTTTTGCATCAGTTTTATTGCATCAGTTTTATTTTATTGTTTTGCATTTTAATTCAGATATGTGTAAAAAAAAATCTGAACTTTTAGTTGATTAAATAATCTGTTGAGAAGGAGATTGGGTTCATTTGTCATTTTTAATGCATTTTATTTTATTTATTTATTTTTTGAGATTAAATTGCATTTTATTGCATTGCTTTTCTTTTTATTGCATTTTAATTAAGTTTTGTGTAAAAAAGAAACATGTTTTGTTTCTTTTTACACAAAGCTGAATTAAAATGCAATAAAAAAAGCAATGCAATGCAATGCAATAAAATTTAATTTAATTTAATTTAATTTAATTTAATTTAATTTAATTTAATTATGCATTAAAAAATGACAAAGTAACCAGAGATCTCTTCATTGATGTAATTAGACAGCTAAATGTTTTAAGGAAGCAATCTCTGGTTAATTTGTAATTATTAATGCATTTTTATTTTATTTTATTTTATTGCATTGCATTGCTTTTCTTTTTTTATTGCATTAATTCAGTTTTGTGTAAAAAGAACACATTTTATTAGACAGCTAAATGTTTTGTTTCTTTTTACACAAAACTGAATTAAAATGCAATAAAAAGAAAAGTAATGCAATGCAATGTAATGCAGTAAAATAAAATAAAATAAAATGCATTAGAAAATTACAAATTAACCAGAGATCTCTTCCTTAGAACATTTAGCTGTCTAATTAAATATGTGTCAAGGAAGGGATCACTGGTTAATTTGTCATTTTTAATGCATAATTTTAATGACAAATATTTTATTACATTTCATTTCTTTTTATTGCATTTTAATTCAGTTTTGTGTAAAAAGAAAAAGAACATTTAGCCCTCTAATTAAATATGTGTCAAGGAAGAGATCTCTGGTTAATTTTTGATGCATTATTTTATTTTATTGCATTACATTTTATTGCAATGTAATGCAGTTTTGTGTCTCCATGTAATCCATGTTTATTCTCATGTCTAGAGGGCAATTTTCTGTCATAATGAAAAATATAAAGCAACTGCATTGGAATTTAGTTTAAAAATATCCTGAAGGAATAATTATAGGATTCAAGGAAGATGAAGCTAAATGCATTGCATTTTGGGTTGCAGTATATTGCCATGTGCTCTTGTAAACTATACATTTTGAAAAATGTTGCTGTTGATCTGTATCTATCAAGCACACTGTGTACAGTATACATACTGCAGAAAGAGCACTAGTACTAGTGTGTACTTTATGTAATCCCTACCCTCTCTCTCTATATAGATATATATTTCTGTGGTGTTTGTTGTTGATTTGTTGATGCTGTCGGTGTAGATCAGACTGGTTCTCGCTCTGGTTTATCTGGTAATTATCAGGTGATCATGTGTTTTTGGTCTCTTGTGATAAAAGACCCTAAATATAAAGCCAGCAGCTTTGTGAATTACTCTGGGAATCTTAGTGGTCGCAAAAGCAATTACCTGGAGAGGATCTTTAGCTTCCTCAAATCATCTACAGCTTTCCTGTCAAACACACTGATCATAGTTCAGATGTTTGAGTCCTGATTTCTCAATAATAATCTGTTAAAACACATCTGAGGAGGTTTTGTTCTAATGCAGTTCATTTTTATTTCTAAACTGAAAAAAAAAAATTAAGTATTTTAAATTTGGCAGCTATCTTATAATAAGTTTAAGTACTAACATTACTAAAGAAAAGTCAATTTAAGCTAAATATAAATATAAAAAAGACAAGAAAAATGACAAATGCTCATAAAAAATACTAATACTGAAATAAGAAAATAAACTAAATATATATATATATATTTTTTTTTTTTTTTACAAATTTACAAAAGCAGCAAAATTGCTAAAACTGAAATAAAAAATGTAAACAAATTAAAAATGACAAAAGCACAGAACAATATTAATAACACTGAAATAAATTAAAACTAAACAGAAATATAAACAAAATAAATATAAATATTTCAAAGAACTAATACAAATCTGAAATAAAAATTAAATAAAAACTAATAAATTAAAGCTAATTATAGAAATATGAAAAAAATAAACTAATAAAAATTACAACAGCATATAACAAAATTCCAAATTACTAAAACCGAAAAATAAAGGTAAATATATATAAACGGAACAGAAAAAAACAACAAAAAGGCTCATAAAAAAGACTAAAATGATTAAAATGACAACTACAACTAAAATTAAACCTAAAAATGTAAAAAAATAAAATTAAATTAAAAATATTAATACTATAATAACAGTGGTAAATGTAAATAAAACTGTCTATAATACTGAAACATATATATATATATATATATATATATATATATAAATGAAAGCTAAATATTAAAAAGTAAATATAAATATTTTAAGAAATGGTAAAAATTAGAAAAACTAAAAAAAATTAAATCAAAACTAATAAAAATGACAAATGCAAATTAAAGCTAAATAGAAAATATTTTTTATAAAATAATAAAAATGTAAAAATGTTTAATAAAAATGATTAAATAGAAGTAATTAGAAAAAAATTAAGAAACAAAAATATACAAATTAAAATAAAATATAAAATAAAATAACAAAATGACTTAAACTAAAACAGAAATAAAGTACATTAAAGCTAATGAAATGAAAAAACAAAACAAAAACAAAGGCTCATAAAAATGACTAAAGAACATAAAATTAATAGAAAATATTTAAAAAATAATAAAAAAACAAAAACAAATAGCAAAATTTCTAAAACGAAAACTGAAATAAAAAAAATAAAACTAAATAGAAATAAAAACAACTCTATTTCAGTTTCAGTTTAGTACAAAAACTGAAAAAAATAAATCGAAACTAATAAAAATGACATGCACAATTAATAATACTGGAAAATAAATTAAAGGTAAAGAGAATTTTTTTTTATATAAATAATTAAATAGAAATAATTAGAAATCATTTAAGAAACAAAAACTAAATAGAAATTAAAAATTATTTAAAATAAAACAGAAATGAAGTACATTTAAAACTAAATAGAAATTAAAAAAACTAAACAAAAACAACAAAGGCTCATAAAAATGTATAATAACACTGACAGTGGTAAATATAAATAACGCTGTTTAATCATTTTTCTGTCACATGAGTGTTATTTTCTCTTTTCTTATGTAGTTGTAATCTAATTAAGGGCTGATAATCCAAAGGTTGTAGGTCCGAACCCTGCATTAAATGTTGAAGTATTTGGTAAATGCACAGCTATGCGTGTGATCGATTCTAACGTGTTTCTTCTCTTTCTCTTGTGTCTCCTTTCTAACAAACGAAACCCCCGAAGCGTGCAAAAGAAAAGAGCAGGACCCGAGCAAAGACAGGAGCAATACACCAAAGAAATCGCGGCTGGTTTTCACAGACCTGCAGCGGCGAACGCTTCTGGCCATCTTTAAGGAGAACAAGCGTCCGTCCAAAGAGATGCAGCTGACCATCTCGCAGCAGCTGGGTCTGGAACTGAACACTGTCAGCAACTTCTTCATGAACGCCCGCAGACGCAGCCTGGACAAATGGCTGGACGAGGGCAGTCCGGGCAACACGTCGTCCACCTCCAGCACTTGTACCAAAGCGTGATCCCGGGCCGAGAGGGAGGGAACGGGGTGGGAACGCGCCACGAGAGGACTTTTTACGAGGAGAAAATCATTCCGAAGGGCAACGAGAGGAGAGACGCTGCTTACCGGCTCGAGTCCGAGTCAAAAACGCGCCGATCCGTTCATCCAAAGAGCCGAACGTCAGGAAAAAATGCTTTCTGTGCTCCATTGACCAAAGAGAAAACCAAAGGGTTTCCATTTCACATCTACATTCAATCAAAATTAGCTTTGATTTTCATTTTCTGAACTTATGTGTGTGTGTGTTTGTGGAGAGACTTTAAGCTATAAGGGTGAATCTCACAAAAACACATCCAGGTCACATTTCGTGCAATATTTTACACCCCTAATAGAGTATTTGTGACCCTAGGCCACAAAACCAGTCGTAAGGGTCAATGTTTTGAAGTTTGAGATTTATATACCATACGAAATCAGGAATCTGAGGGTGCAAAAACATCTAAATGTTGAGAAAATCGGCTTAATGAAGTTCTTAGCAATGCATATTACTATTAAAAAATTAGATTTTGATATTTATCGTAGGAATTACAATTGTTTTGTGGCATAAAAGATTGGTTTTGTGGTCCAGGGTCACATTTTTGTCTAGTTCAAATAGTATACATTTACTTGAGAAACTAAAATGTTAAGATGTTTTCTTCAAAACCAAGCAAGGTTTAATCAAAATTAAGCAAGTTTAGGTTTTTTAATTGGTCAGAAAACAGCTGATTTAGGAGAAAAAAATATTTCAAATATAATTATAAAATATACAAATATATTATATTAATATATAATATTATTTATTGTTTTACACTAAAATTTGTAATATCTTATGTCATTTTGCTTCTCAGATAAATGTATCCAGTCTTAATTATTACATATTTGTACTGGAAAACAAAAAAATACTGAGGATTTTTTATTTTTTTTTTGCAATTAATTTCACATACAGGCTTTTAGAATAATAATAATAATAATAATAGCTATTATTATTATTATTATTATTATTATTATTGATAAAAACAATAATTATAATTCCCCAATAATAATAATAATAATTATAATTCCCAAAATTCCCATTGTCCATATTGCTCCTATTATTAATGAGATTTTTTATTTGCATTATGGTAATGCATTTTTTAAGCTAAATATTCATGCATTTTGGAGTGAAATATGACTTGCACATTCTTCGTTTTTTGTGAGATTCACCAATCACAGACGAACAGCAACATAAATGCATAAATAACCGCACACATACTTTAAGCTATAAGGATGAATCTCACAAAAACACGTCCAGGATACATTTAATTTTGTTTTGTTTTGTTTTTCCGAGTACAAGTAATGCACATTTACTTGAGAAACAAAGGTATTTTCTGAAAATTCAATCAAAAGTAAACGAGTTTTGCTTAAAACAAAGAAAAATGATCAATTATTATCTGAAAAAGTCTAATTAGAAAATATACAGATATATTAATATATAATATTTGTGTTATGCAATAGTCTTCGTTTTGTTTCTCAAGAAAATGTTTAAGAATTTTTGGATATTTGTACTGGAAAACAAAAAAAAAAGTTTTTTTTTTTTTTTGTGGTGTAATTCACACAAGCTTTTAAAATAATATTATTGCTAAAAATAATAATAATTCCCCAAATTGTACATTATTAGGCCTACTCCTATTATTGTTACTGTAATAAAGTTTTATTTATTTATTTTTTACAGCAAATTTTTTTTTTTTTTTTGCATTATGGTAATGCATTTTTAAAACCAAATATTCATGCATTTTAAAATGAATATGACTTGCACGTCTTTTTTGTGAGATTCACCCATCACAGATGAACACCAACATAAATAACCACACATTGGTTTGCAGGTTTTTCTACCACGCGGATGTGCGACCGAACCTGGTTTCACCTCCGTCCGGTAGTTAAACCCCGTCAGAAGCACAAAGCACAACAAAAGTGAAGGACACGCCGACCGCAGATCTCTCACACCGTTATTGGCCGGCCGGGTTTGTGAGCACAATCCTGAAGCACATTAAATTTGCAATAGAACAGGGGCTGGACCACACCGATTGTTCTTCAACGGTTAAAAAAACAACTCAGGATGATACGACCGAAGAACAAGCAGCTCAACACACACCAATTACACTGAAAGCAGTGCAAAAACAAACACACGAACACACACACACATCGCTGTATGTTGTCTGTAGAAACCAAACACAAGTGAACAGGCATTGGTGATCAGGGCCTTCACAAGAGTTATAAGAGGACAATCTCCACACCAATGCCTAGCCGTTTAGCTTTCCCTTCCAGATCTTCACAAAGAACTTTCATGCGCTCATCACTCGTCCTCATTTATTATTGAACCGACGGACCGAGCCGGTAAGCAGTTCTTCTCTCCTGGGTTACGCTTGGATCACTCAAAACGGACACTAAAGACTTTTTCTATTTATTGACAAATCGACACCAAAGAAACTTTTTCTGCACCTAACTGTTCTGCAAACGAAAACTGTTAAAAAAAAACAACAAAACAACCAAAAAAAAAAAAAGTCGAGGAACGCCGAGCCGGATCGGTGGAGACATTGGAAGCAGAATGGGATCGAAGGGTTTTCAAAAAATGCGACGGAGCTGTTCCCACAGCAACGGAGAATGATGCGTCTCTCAAAAAAACCAAAACAAAAGTCGAAGATTGTCTTTAATGTGTGCCTATGCAGTTTTTTCAACCAAAATGGAAAGAACAACAAAAACCTCATCAGCTACAATACCAAAGATTCAGAGTTACTCCCGCCGCAATTCCCTTCAGTTTCCCCGTCCCGCCTGTTCAGGCGCACCGGCGCGGCGAGGAGGGGCTGCCGGCGGTGCTTCTCTCCGAACGTGGGACGTCTAGGGTTCGCCGTTTGCTTTATTTCATCCGTTTTGCAGCTAAAACTAAAGGTGTAACTCAGCCTGATGGGCATACCAAAGATAAACGCCTTTAAGCACATGCAACCTCACTCTTTCCCATTTCCCCAAGCCGAGCAACTCATTATCTTGTAGTTTTGAGTTTCCATTTCATCGTAGGCCTTCGGCAGATCACTTCCGCCAAGGTAGACTTCATCCATCCATTACTTCCCGACACACGCGCGTTCGTTCCCAAGGGTCCCGCGTTTGAGAGAGGCGTACTTGTAAAGCACCGCCGCAGCCAGATCCGTCATTTACTACTATATTCCAACTAAAAAAAGCCAATAATCTGCCAAAAACGCTCACTTAATCTGTAGAGAGGAAACTGCAGACTGTAGGTCGAATAGCTTTATCCTTTAGGTTTCTCTCTTTAAAAGCTTCTAGTCCAAAGATTTTCCAACGCCACTCGGTTGGAGCTTCATCCGCTCTTCACGACAGTCAGGTCTTTAGGAACACAGGCCAAAGAGCTTTCCTTTGCTTGTCTTAGTACTTATATTTTGCCAATGCCTCTGTACAATGTCTTACCCAGGTTTTGCAATATGTGATTTTATTTATGTAATTTATATTTGTTATGATTGAACCTAATTTAAATTGCCAAAGGCCCTCCCCTTTTTATCCTGATTAGCTTGCCAAAGTTTACATTTTCTTCTTTTGCATGTTGGACACCATCAGACGTATTTATTTATGACTAGTTTTTGTTTAATTATTTAATGTTATTTAATTAGATGTAATTGACTATTTAAGACTACTAGTGCATCAAAGATGCAGTGCTTCTCTAATTTATTAGTTAGCTTTACTTTAAAAAGCAACGCAAAGGGTGTAATTTTTTTTCTTAGAAAGATAATTCTGGAAATGTGTTAGCAATCAGGTTTTAGTTGTAATTTTATGTGTATGTATTATTAGGTTTTGTTTGTCCTTTTCTTTCGAATGAAAACAATCTGTCTGAAGGGGCTTTTGCGATCGATTACAGCGTTCTGTCGAAGGACGAGCAGCGAATTTCAGCCAGGTCGTATATGAGGCCACACGTTAACGGAGATCAACGCAGGACTTACCAAAGATAAAACCCACGGATGCTGAGAGGCCGTTTGTTCATTGCTTCACTCGTAGAAGGACATAGAGGAATCCCTTAAAAACTAGAAAAAGCTGCTTCCAAGACTGACTTGTGTGTGTGTATAAAAGTCTTTCTATCTCTATAGTGAGAACCACAGAGGCTACCTCACTGAATTTTCCATTTGTAATTTTAATCGTGTTGATGAAACCAAAGATACCAAAGATTTCTTTTTCTCGAGTACGGTCTGCGCTTGACGCCATGCTTTGGATATTTTGATAACGCCACTCTCTCTTTCTCCTCTTCTTCCTCTTTCAGACGCGAGTTCCTCCTCTCCTCGGAAAAATAAGTGCAATGGAGCGGATGGGACACGTGTCGAGCTGTAGATTTTAGTGCTGTGCGCTTCTGATCGCCTCTTACCGGTCAGAATGTAAAAAAAAAAAAACCTTGATGCAAAAACCAACCCACTAACGAAGACCTGTCCTGCACAGAAACACTTACATTACCCATACTCTTTAATCAAACGCAAAGTTTTAATGGTTTGTTTGGGTCAAGTAAACCTAATGCCAAATTTACACTGCAAACGTATCACAGAAGCACCTCTGAAGTGGCATTTAGGCGTCTTTGCACAATTTAATACTGCTCGGAGGTGGCATGAATGCATTTACGCAGCAATTGCAACTGTATACAGGCATAATTTAGTCTGGCTTTTATGCAGCATTGCGTCTTTATATTTTAAGCAAGCTTAGCACATAAATGCGCCTCTGAAGTGGCATTTAGGTGTCTTTACACAGACTCTGTAATGCTGCTTAGAGGTGGCATGAATGCATTTACGGAGCAATTGCAACTGTAAATTGTATACTGTGTTACTAGGCGATAAGGCGGCTTAGAAAAGGCATAATTTAGTCTGGCTTTTATGCAGCATTAAGTCTTTGAATTTTATGCAGGCTTAGAGCAGCCTTAACTTGGCTGTGTAAAGACAGCACATCAAACCCTGTAGGACAATACATGCACTGGACTTTAATACTGATGCCAAATTTACACTGCAAAGGTGGCACATTTAGGTGTCTTTACACAGACTGTTTAATGCTGCTCAGAGGTGGCATGAATGCATTTACACAGCAGTTGCAACTGTATACAGAGATAATTTAGTCTGGCATTTATGCAGCATTACATCTTAACACTCAATTTTAAGCAGGCTTTGAGCAGCCTTAACTCAGTCGTCTTTACACAGACTGTTTAATGCTGCTCAGCGGTATCATGAATGCATTTACACAGCAATTGTAACTGTATATCGAATACAGGCATAATTTAGTCTGGCTTTTATGCAGCATTGCATCTTTACACAGCTGAGGCTGCTCCAAGTCTGCTTAAAAATTAAAAACACTGCAGAAAGATACATGCCCTGGACTTTTTTTTCACTGTGAAAGTGGCACAGAGGCAACTCAGAAGTGACATTTAGCTTTCTTTACATAGACAGTTTAATGCTGCCCAGAGGCTCTGTGACATAAATGCATGTGCATAGCAATTACAACTCATTACTGATACTAGGGGCTAAGGCGGCTCAGAACAGGCATAATTTAGCCTGGCTTTTACGCAGCATTGCATCTTTACACTACATTTTAAGCAGGCTTAGAGCAGCCTTAACTCAGCTGTTTTTACACGGACTGTTTAATGCTGCTTAGAGGTGGCATAAATGCATTTACATGGCAATTGCAACCATATACAGACATAATTTAGACTGGCTTTTATGCAGCATTTCTGTCATATGATGCGTTACATTTAGCAGACGTTTCCAGCTACCTACAATTATGCCATCTTTACACAGCAGAGTTAAGGCTGCTTAATGCCTGCTCAGAAATTCAGAAAGGCTGCATTAAAGCCAGACTTATTTATGCCTGTTCTAAACCACCTCAAAGCCTAGTATCAAAGTATACTGTTGCACTTCTACTTTTTGCCACTTCTAAGCAATATTAAACAGTCTGTGGAAAGACACCTAAATGCCACTTCAGAAGCGCTTCTGTGCCACCTCTACAGTATAAATTTTGCTAAAATGTTAACTCAGCTGTCTTTACACAGACTGTTTAATGCTGCTTAGAGGTGACATGAATGCATTTACACAGCAACTGTAAACTGTATATACAAGCAAAATTCTGTCTGGCATTTATGCAGCATTGTGTCAGTGCGCTAAATTTTAAGCAGCCTTAACTTAGCTGCCTTTAGACCTAAATGCAACTTCAGAAGCTCTTCTGTGCCACCTTTACAGTGTACATTTTGCATAAAAAAATAAATATGGTTTAGAAACAATTTTCACTCAGAAACTGCAAGTAAATTTCTCAAATACTTACAAAGAGAAGTAAAAAATTTGAAGTACAAAGATTAAAATGGTAAACTCCACAATTCCGTTAAGATGATGATGATAAACATTCACTTTAAAGCATATAAAATAATAAAATGCATCAATTATGTAGTAGTTAAGTATCCTACTACTTTAAACGGCATGCAGCTTTTAGATTTTAGCCAACTTTCTCTAACAAAATCCATTCTGTCAAAAACAATGTTGGTGTTTCTGTGCACGGCGAACTCTAAAACCAAAGACCAAATCGAATCATCTCATTCCAGACCGAAGGGACGACTTTCAGGAAAACACGGCTGTCGACGGCAGCTAAAGACGCAACAGAAACGGCAGATGGGATCGTATTGATCCGTTCTGCTGCAGGTCGTACATCACTCCGTCCCGTTGGAAAAGTAACACGTTTACTTGAGGAAAAAAAACAGCATCTGTTAACAGGGGACGCGAGCGTGTCACGTATCGACCGGACGGTCATTAGGTCAATATTCTTAGCAGCGATTGCGTATTTATGACGTGGGAGAAATCCCATCCTCACCCGCCATCATTGCATCGACTAAACCAAAAACGCTTTCAGTCCCAAGTAATATTATTTCAACCCCGACAAAGACGTAGAGAGCGCTTTTGTTGCAAAGTATGAGATATTGTTGGATGAGTGCCTTGCTTGAACCAAAGCGAAGTTTCGACCTCTCTGTTTCTTCTTCTTCTTCTTCTTCTTCTTCTGTTAGTACCTCAGCGACAGGAAAAAACCGAGAGACGCGGTTTTTATGGTGCTTTGCAATGCAATCCTGCAAAGAACAAAGACTTAACTATACCAAAGGCTTTCTAGACTTTACTTTTTCCTTCTTTTTGAATGGTTCCAAAGCTTTAACTAAGAAAAGAAACCCCCGAGGCATGTCGAGGGCGCAGACCGTGCTTTTCTTACCAAATTTTTCTCGGATATACCTCATAGAAGATAGTGTTAGGGTATTGTTATTATAGCGTATGTATTAAATTATTCACTTACTCTTATTTTTTAGTAACTGTGACTTAAGACAAACCAAGAAAAAAAAGCTTTATACATCTTAAGTTGTGATTTTTATTTTTTTTTTTTTGTAATAGCTGAGGTTCGCTTACCAAAAAAAAACAATGCTTGTCTTTTTCTCTCTTGTTAATGTGACAACTTTCACAAATGTTTTGTGGTGCAAGTTTTTTGCTTTTGTTTTGCCATTTTATGACTTGGTTTTATGAAGGGTGGCTCATATTCTCAACAAGGATATTATTTTTGGATGGGGAATGGTTGGTTGCTAGAATGAGCCTTGAGTTTACAGTTTTCAAGCGTACATTTTTTTTTACACAATCCGTTTTCTCCGATTCTCCGTTGCGTGTGAAAACGTCATAATTCAACGCCATAGTCTTGATTTCTGCATGAGTATCTTTACGGTTCTAGCTAGCGTGTTAATGCATCGTCGTTCTGTAGATTTTGTTTTGGTTGTTAAAGCCTCATTTTTTTATTTTTTGCATGTCGGCCTGATCGAATTCTTGAAGAGTTCAGCTCAGATGTGTGTAGAAACATCGTGACTGCTAATCTTCCATTCTCACGAACAGAAACCCGTCATCTGTATTTGTTTCGAACACTAAATTTGACTCCCAAATTGGATTTTTTACTCAGTCTTTCAGTTCTAGATGCGTCTACAAAACCAATCCTGTCCAAAAATACAATAAGTAAACATGGAAAGTCACCAAATACAGTTGAAATGTACCAGACAATCTACTGCTAATGTAAAAACACTTTGAGAAGTGAGTCACAGACGTTTCAGGAGTTGTGTAACTGAGTGTTGACGTCTTGTTTTCATGTGAAGGAAATCCCAAAGATCGCGTATGTAGGCTAACTGGATGTAACCCGGAAGCGGATATTACGCACTGTATTCCAAAGATCTGCTTTTTTATTATTATTATTCAAATCGAAAATGGATTGGAAACGGATTCTTTTTTGTTTTTCAGTTTCATCGTTTTGCTCATTTGTTGGTTTGTTGAATCATGTTCATGTACAAATGGATTTTAGTTGTTGTTGTTGGAAATCACGAGAGGAAATTGATCAAATTTTTAGTTTTGCATTCATGATCAACGACTTTGAAAACATTCAAAGTTCATGTTCTTCCACGAAATGTTTGACCATAAATAAAGAGAACAAGTGATTTTATTCCGAAACCATTTGTTTCATCAATCACAAACAATAAAACTTGTCTTATGATGTAAATGTACTTTTTTGCATTGTCTCAGATTTCACAACTTTAGTCTTGTTTCAAACATTGAAGTGTCCATAGACTATTTTTTATTCACTATAATGAATGTTGAAGAATCAAACATAGTTTGGGGGTGTGTTTTGACAATATTTAGTTAAGTTCATTACGTATAATGAGAAGTAAATTGGTTTTCGAAAAAAATTTACATACGTTTTTTTTTTTTTTACATTTTCATTTAAAAAGTAAAGGAATCATTTTTTAAACTTCATGATGAAAAGTAAAATTTTTGTTAGTTTTTTTTACATTCTTCAAGAAGAAAAGTTATTTTCATTGGTTGAATGAAAATCAAAAAATGTAATTTTCACACAAAAGTTACACTCTTTTAACAATCATTTTTGAAACTTAAAGTTGTTTAAAAATTTTAAACCATTAACATTAAAATTGTAACATTATCATTTAACATTTTTTTTATTGAACAATTGAAAGAATGTTTTTAAAATTAAAGTTCTTAAAAAAAATTAAGTTAGTGTGCAAATGTTAACTTTTTAAAAAATGTAATCCATTAACATGCACATTTTTCAAAGTTTTCATTCTTTTTTTTTCTTTTAAGTTTTCTACCTTCAAGGAAATTTGTTGTTAAAAACAACTATTAACCATTAAACCATTAACATGTGCACAGTTTATTACATTTTCTTTTTTTTTTTCTTTTATTCAGACTTCAAGAAAAAGTTACTTTCATTGGTTAAATGAAAATAAAAAAATGTCAATTTTCACACAAGTTAAACATTTGTAACAATAATTTTTGAAACTGTTAACATTAACATTTAACATTTTTTGTTGAACAATTGAAAGTATCCGTTTTTAAAATTCAAGTTCTTAAAAAATTTAGTGTGCAAATGTTAACTTTTTTGCATTTTTATCCAACAAATTATTTTTCAAACTTCAAGAAGAAAATGTATTGTTAAAAAAAGTTGACTGCAAATTGTAACATATTTTGCAAATTTAAAACCATTAATGTTAACTTAATTTGTTTTAACATTTTTATTTATTTAATTTAAAAATATATATTTAATTTACATTTTCATTTAATTCAAGAAGTTTTAAACCTTTAATGTGCGCAAATTTTAACTTTTGTACATTTTCTTTGGTGGTTTTCAAACTTCAATAAAAAAAGTTGATAAAAAAAAAAAAATGGAACCATTAACGTGCAAATGTTTCAAGTTTTCATTCTTTTTTTTTTTTCCTTTTGTTTAGTTTTCAAACTTCAAGGAAAGTTGTTAAAAACAACCATTAACTATTAAACCATTAGCAAAGTTGATTAAATTTTCATCACTTTTGAAACTTTTAAAATATATAAATTTTAAAATATAAAAAATTAAAATTAGTGTGCAAATGTTAACTTTTTAGCATTTTCATCCAACAAATGATTTTTTTCAAACTTCAAGAAGAAAATGTTAAAAAAAGTTGATTGCAAATTGTTTAAATTTTCATTCAACAAATGAAAGAACATTTTTTTTAATCTTAATGCAAATTTAAAACCATTCATTTTAACTTAATTTGTTTTAACATAAAAACATATTTTTTATTAATTGATCAGCAACCAGTGAGTATAGCTCACAAACCATATTACAGATCAGAATCAGAAGGGGAAAAAAAGAGAAAAGAAAAAAAATCTTCAAGAAGTTTTAAACCTTTAATTTTTATCTTCTTTACATTTTCTTTGTTAGTTAGGTTCAAACTTCAAGAAGAAAAGTTGATCAAATAAATTTTTTTTTCAAGTTTTTATTATTTTTTAGATTTTTTTTTCGTTTTCAAACTTAAAGGAAAGTTGTTATTAAAAATAGTCATTAACCACTAAACCATTAACGTGCAAAGTTTATTTATTAAATTTTCTTTTTTTTTTTTTTACAGTATTCAAACTTCAAGAAGTTGCTAAAACATTAAAAACCACTAATGTGCAAATTTTAACATTTTTTCTTTATTTTCCTTTTTTGTTTTAAACTTCAAGAAAAGTCGTTAAAAAAAAAACATTAATATGTGCAAATTTAATTTATTATTTTTTCGTTTTGTTTGTTTTCTTTTTTTACATTTTCAAACTTCAAGGAAAGTTGTTAAAACATTTTAAACCATTAGAGTGCAATTTGAATTTCTTTATTAACAATTTTTTTTCTTTCTCTTCTTTCTATTTTCTTTACCCAGCTATATTTCCACATTTCAAACATCAGCTTCCATCTGACAATTAGATGTTGATTATAATGGAAAATCAAGAACAAATGAAACACTTTTGGATGTGTTTGTTGCATGTTTGATTTATTCTCATGTCCAATGGATGGTCTGATCTCTTCCACTGTATAAACTCTTCTACGATCAGGTGACAGATTGACCAAATAGTATTTGAGCTTCTCATCTGTGAAATATTAATATCTGTGCATTGAATTTAAAAAAAAAAAAAAGAAAGAAAAAAATGCTAATCAAGCTACAAACTCAGTGTTGTCATTGTCAAATGTTTCTGAGTTTTTCTGACTGCGAAAAGTCTAGCGTTGTTTTTTCTTCCAGCACATTTGTTTGTGTGTTTGTGTTTTTTATCGCATTACATCTGACCATCGCTCGAGGCATCAGTGTTTCTGTCTGCGTCATCCTCACAGGGTTATTTTGGGTTGATTTTCTTGTTTTGTTTGGTCACTATCATCAGATGGTAGTGTTGTGCTCTTTACTCTTCAATAAATGACTGATTCATTCATGTTGAAAACGGTGCAATTTGTCTTTCTTTTACTAAACAACGATCCTGATTTGACCCTTTACTGTCTGTTTGGAGAACCAACATTTTTTAATTTGTCAGCAGTTAAAATGATTTTTCCAAATTCTTTTTTTTATTCAACAAATTAAGAAAAAAATATTTTTCAAACTACTAATATGTGCAAATTTTATCTTAAATATTGTTTGCATTTTTATTCAACAATTTTTTTTCAAAGATCAAGTTATTGCTAAAAATGTAAACCATTAATGTGTGCAAATTTGATTTTTTTTAAACTTCAAGAAAAGTTGATTAAACATTTTATAAACCATTGATATGTGCCAATTTTATTTTTTACCATTTTGTTTCTCCTTTTTAGAAGTTTTTAGACTTTTCAAACTTAAAGAAAAGTTATTGTTAAAAACACATTGTGTGCAAATTTAAATTTTTTGACATTTTTAAAAACATTTTTCAAACTTCAAGAAAAGTTGATTAAAACTATTTAAACCATTGATATGTGCAAATGTATTTTTTACATTTTCTTTCTTTTTTATACAGTTTTCAGACTTCAAAAAAGTTATAAAAAAATTTAAATCAATGTGCGCAAATGTTAATCTTTTTAAATTGTTGATTAAAAAAAGTTGATTAAAAAAATTTAAACCATTGATATGTGCAAATTTTATTTTTTACATTTTCTTTCTTTTTTATACAGTTTTCAGACTTCAAAAAAGTTATTAAAAAATTTAAATCATTAATGTGCGCAAATTTTAATCTTTTTTTTTTACATTTTTCTTTTTTTTTACAAACTTCAAAAAAAGTTTTTAAACCATTGATATGCACAAATTTTTTTTTTACATTTAGTTTTTTTTAGTTTTCAAACTTCAAGAAAAGTTTTGTGCAAATTGTAATTTTTTGACTTTTTTTTCAAACTTCAAAAAAAGTTGATAAAAAATTGAAAACATTGACATGCAAAGTTTATTTATTGTTTAGATTTTCTTTATTTCTTTTTTATACAGTTTTCAGACTTCAAGAAAAGTTATTGTTAAAAAACTGACAACATTAATGTGTGCCAACTGTAAATTTTTTGTAATTTATCCAAAAAAGTCAAACTTCAAAAGTTTATTAATATTTTTTATTATTATTTTGTTTATTTCTTATTTACAGTTTTCAAACTTAAAGAAGTTATTTAAAATATTGAAACCATTAATGTGTGCAAATCTTTTTTTTTTTTCAAACTTTAAGAAAAGTTGATAAAAATTGAAGCCATTAATGAGTGCAAATTTTTGCATTTTTATTCAACAAATAAAATACTTTTTTTCAAACATCAAGTTATTGTTAAAAGCAAACAGTTAATGCAGTTAATTTTTTTTGTTCAACAAATGAAAAAAATGTAAACTTCAAAAGTTATTAGAAGAAATATTTTAACTATTTTATACATGCTCATTCAACAAATAAAAGTCAGTTTTCAAACTTCAAGAAAAGTTGATTAAAAAATTGAAACCATTGATATGTGCTAATTTTATTATTTTACATTTAGTTTCTTTCTTTTTTATAGTTTTCAAACTTCAAGAAGTTATTTTAAAAATGTAAACCATTTCTGTGTTAAAATTGTACTTTTTTTTTACATTTCCAATTTTTTTTCAAACTTCAAGAAAAGTTGATAACATTTTTTGAAACCATTGATATGTGCAAATTTTATTTATTTATTATTATTATTATTATTATTATTATTATATTTTTTTTTTTTACAGTTTATTGCTTTCTTTTTTTTTTATAAAGTTTTCAAACTTCAGGAAAAGTTGTTAAAAAATGTTAACCAACATTTTTTTTTTTTTTTTTTTTTTACATTTTTCCATTTATTTTCAAACTTAGGAAAGTTGAATAAAAAAATTGTAAACCATTGATATGTTTATTTTTTATTTTTTACATTTTAGTTTTCAAACTTCAAGAATAGTTTTTCAAAATTTTAAACCATTCATGTGTGCAAATGCATTATATATATATATATATATATATATATATATAAATATATATATATATATAATAAAAAAAATTAAACCAAGAAAAGTTGATAATTTTTTTTTTTACATTTTATTACTTTCTTTTTTTTAGTTTTCAAACTAAGAAAAGCTATTGTTAAAATATTTGAAACCATTAATGTGTGCATTTTTTTTTTTACATTTTTCAACTATAAGACAAGTTGATAAAACATTATTTAAACCATTGATATGTGCATTTTTTGTTATTTTTTTGTTCTTTCTTTCTGTCTTTTTTTTAGTTTTCCACCTTCAAAAGTTCTTGTTAAAAAAATTAACCATTAATGTGTGCAAATATATATATATATATTCCATTTTTTTTTCAAACTTAAAAAAAAGATGATTAGCAATTTTTTTAGTTTTTAAACAAAGAAAAAAATTCAAGAAAAGTTAATAAACTTTAAAACCATTAATATGTTCTAATTTTATTTATTTTACATTTTGTTACATTCTTTTTTTGTTTTGTTTTGTTTTAGAGTTTTCTAACTTTAAATTAATGAAAAGCCCCAGTAAAGACATTTATAATCTTACAAAATATTTCTATTTCAAATAAATGCTATTCTTTTGAACTTTCTATTCATCTGTGAATGCTGAAAAATAAAATACATCACAGTTTATATAATAATCAGAAACATTTTTTGAGCAGGAGATCAGTATATTAGAATGTTTTCTGAAGGATCATGTGACACTGAAGACTGGAGTAATGATGCTGAAAATTCAGCTGCGCATCACAGAAATAAATGATATTTGCACAGATATTCATATAGAAAACAGCTCTTTTAAATTGTAAAAATATGTCACAATTTTTACTACATTTATCAAATAAATGCAGCCTTCAAACATAAAAAAATACTGACAAACATTTGAATGAAAGTCTATTGTATATTGTTACTATTGTATAGTCATTTGGTCAGTGACTTATACTGGTATGATTTCTGCCGGCTAACAGACGTTCATGTTGGCATCTTATCGGATGACATTTGGCGTTTCATTACTTGCGAGGAGGATCAGAGCGGTCAGATAAGGAGTGACATTCAGAGACGCTGGCCGTCGCGTGTTGCGGAGTCAATGCTGACAGCTGCCACTGAAGAGCTTCACATTAAAACAGCTGCAAAAGGGCACATAAATCCATCCAAACACCATTTCACAAGATTCACGCTCAAACTCAGGTTCATGCTGGCAATGAGTTTCTTTTAAAGCACCAAGAAACAAAGTTTTCTTGACAAATCGGTTAAAAAGTCACAGCAGTTCTTAACTTGGTTTTCTTCAAAAGGCAAAAGAAAGTCAAATATCTTTAAAAATCAAACTTTGATTGATGGAAAACTCAAGCTACATCTCCTTATGGTTTAAAAATTGATAGAATGAGCAAAAATTTTCAGACTAATTAAAACGTTTGTCTAATATAGGTTCATTATGACAGATTGGAAAACAATTTCTGTATTTTCAATATTTTTTAATTTTGAAAAATTTAATTCGATTTTTTTTCTAAAATGCATCAATATTTTATTTTTGCAAAATTACATGATGCACATTATTTTTTATTTTTGTATTTTATAGTTTCATTGTAATTTTAAAGTTTTAGTATCTTGTATTTTGTATGTTTTTGTCATTTTTATTAGTTAAAAAAACATCTACATTTATAACTTTTTTAAATTAATTTTTAATAAATTGTTTACATTTTTTTCAGAAAATGCCTTAATATTTTATTGTTGCAAATATAACATTATGCCCTTTCCTTTTTTATTTGTGTATTTTATGCTTTCATTTTAATTTTAAAGTTTTAGTAATTTTGTTGTATGTTTTTGTCATTTTTCTTTGTTTTTTTTTTAAATATCTACATTTATTATTGTTTTTAAATTAGTTTTTTTAACCAATTTATTTATTTTTTTTCTAAAAATGCCTAAATATTTTATTTTTGCAAATATTACACAATGCACTTTCATTTTTCATTTTTGCATTTTATGATTTAATTTTCATTAAAGTTTTAGTAAATTTGTTGTATGTTTTTGTCATTTTTATATATATATACACACACATCTACATTTATTAATGCTTTTAAAATAATTTAACCAAGTAATTCGTTTTTTTTTTTCTAAAAATGCCTTATTTTATTGTTGCAATATTACATGATGCACTTTCTTTTTTATTTCTTGATTTTATTTTAATTGTAACTAAGTTTTAGTCATTTTGTTGTGTTTTTGTCATTTGTATTTTTTATTTTTTAATATATCTACGTTTATTTTTTTTAAATGTTTTTTTTTTTAAATGCCTCAATAGTCTGTTGTTGCAAATATAACACAATGCACTTTGTTTTGGTATTTTATGTTTTAATTTTAGTTGTCATTTTTAGTAGTTTTTTCTTAAATATATGTACACTTATATTTTTTTTTAAATTCTTTAATAATTTCTTTTGTTAATTATTTTTTCTAAAAATGCCTCAATATTTTATTGTTGCAAATATTACACTTTCCTTTATTTTTGTTTTATGATTTAAATTTTTAATTTGAGTAATTCTGTTGTATGTTTTTGTCATTTTTATTAGTTATTACTATGATTAATATATATATATATATATATATATATATATATATATATATATATATATATATATATATATATATATATATATATATATGTAGCTTCAAGCTATTGCATCAAGTGAAAATCTAAATGGCAACTGAAATAACTGAATCAAAAAACAATAATAAAAAAAAAAATAATAATATATATATATATATATATATATATATAATAACAATAATAATAATATTATATATAAAAAAGAAGACACTTTTAAATGGATAAAATTGCAACAAATTTATTTCCAATAATCACAGACCTCTGATCATCTCAGATATGTACATGATTCATTCATCTCCGTCTTCAGTGTTTAATACTACATATTTAATAAATTCAGATTACATCCACACAAACTACAGAAATCACAGCAATCCAAGAGCATTTCCGAAGCCCAGTGTAGAAACACAAGAACTACATGAAGATTTGTGCATTTACACTTGACTTTGCTTCAATGAAAACCTGTTACAGATGACACCGGATGATGTTCTGGGAAAGTCTTTGTTGGAAGCATTGAAGTGGTCTTCAGATTTCAGTATTTAAAGAGTCTGTGTTTTCGGTGCGAAACATGAAGAGAATGATTCATAAGGCAGATGAGCATCAAAACAAGCAGAAAAACAGATGTATGAGTCAGAGTCACACAGGTGGAGTTCACAAACAACACATCTGGCTTTCATTTCACTCTAAAACCACAAGTCAACATGAAAAAAGGACATTTTGCATGACAAAATAAAGCCTATTTTGCATTGTGACATCACTTTCATGACAATTAACACCAATATGTTGTGCATTCACAATTTTGCAGCATCACATTTGTTTGCATAAAACAGTAAAATGTGCTTCACTGTCATGACAATCATGTCACAAAAATAGCTCGAAGCTAATGAGGTTCAAAATGTTTGTCCTATTTTATGTCGATTTTTGGCTGATATGAAGCGATCAGACGACAAACAGCAGGTGAGACAGGTTTTGTGCGTTTCTGCAGCTCAATCCAGAATCAAATCTGGTGGAAGTCACATGACTCACATCAAATCAAAGCATTATTACAAATATGAGGGTCATTCTATGAAACGGGTGCGAAAGTCAGATTCAGACACTCTGTCAGATGTTTTCAAATGTTCAGAAATTGTACTCGCATCTAAATGAATAAACACAAACGTAGAGAACTAGATAAAACTTTAAGCTGGCTTGAGAAAACCTGACCAGAACATTTGAAAAGTTTGAAATCTGAAATAGTTTGAAGTTTAAAGTAGTTTTAAAGCTTAAAGCATGGATGTTTTGAAGACAGTCAGATAGATAGATAGATAAGCATGATTAGCATGATGTTAGCATTTTTCTAGAATGATTAGCAAGTTACTAACATCTTTGTAACAAGTTGCTGGCATATTTATAGCATGATTCTAACATGTTTAGCATGTTACTAGTAAATTGCTAACATGTTTTCTAGCATGATTAGCAAGTTGCTAGCATATTTCTAGCATGATTAGCAAGTTGCTATTATGTTGTTAGCATGATTAACAAGTTGCTAGTATTTTTCTAGCATGATTAGCATGCTACTAGCATGTTTCTAACATAATTAACAAGTTACTAGCAAGTTGTTAGCAATAATTAACAAAGTGCTAAAATGTTTCTAACATGATTATCATGTTGCTAGCATGCTTCTAGCATGATTAGAAAGTTGTTAATATGTTGTTAGCATGATTAGCAAGTTGCTAACACGTTTCTAGCATGATTAGCAAGTTGCTAATATGTTTCTAACATGATTAGCAAGTTGCTAACATGTTTCTAACACGATTAGCAAGTTGCTAGCATATTTCTAACATGATTAGCAAGTTGCTATTATGTTGTTAGCATGATTAACAAGTTGCTAGCATTTTTCTAGCATGATTAGCATGCTACTAGCATGTTTCTAACACAATTAACAAGTTACTAGCAAGTTGTTAGCATTATTAACAAATTGCTAAAATGTTTCTAACATGATTATCATGTTGCTAGCATGCTTCTAGCATGATTATCAAGTTGCTATCATGTTTCTAGCATGATTAGAAAGTTGCTAGCATATCTCTAGCATGATTAGCAAGTTGCTATTATGTTGTTAGCATGATTAACAAGTTGCTAGCATTTTTCTAGCATGATTAGCATGCTACTAGCATGTTTCTAACATAATTAACAAGTTACTAGCAAGTTGTTAGCATTATTAACAAATTGCTAAAATGTTTCTAGCATGATTATGTTGCTAGTATGCTTCTAGCATGTTTCTAACATAATTAGCCAACTGCTAGCATGTCCCTAACATGATTAGCAGGTTACTAACATGTTTCTAACTTCATTAACAAGTTACTAGCAAACTGTTAGCATGATTGACAAGTTGCTAAAATGTTTCTAGCACGATTAGCATGTCTCTAACATAATTAACAAGTTACTAGCAAGTTGCTAGCATGATTAGCATGCTACTAGCATGTTTCTAGCATGATTAGCAAATTGCTAACACGTTCCTAACATAAGCATGTTGCTAGCATATTACTAGCATGGTATTAGCATTATTAGCACGGTGCTACCATGATTAGCATATTACTAGCATATTGTTAGCATGATTAACATGTTGCTAGCATGACTCTAGCATGATTAGCATGTTACTACCATAATTAGCATGTAACTAGCATGTTGTTATAATACAAATCAATACAAATTTCTCAAGCCAACTTAATTATGTGTTCAGAAAGTCAACAGCTAAAATGCTTGGAAAGAAAAGCTGATATTTCTACAAATGATCATCATGAGAGTTTTTTTTTTGTTTGTTTATTTGTTTATAGAGTAATTGGTAATTAATCATCGTAAATATGAAGGTATAACACGGTTAACTTTAACAGATTACTGACTAAAATCTAAAGTACTGAAGTACAGAGAAAAAACAGAGACAAAGTGCTGCTTCATCCATAGATTTAGTTCATTCAAATATGCATAATTGCTAATATAATAAGGCAGTTTAAAACATCTGTGGGACAGACCACAAAATGCAGAAAGAACAAAACACTAATTTTACACTTTTATCATTTGACACATTATGATGCATTTTTGATACTATGTGTATGTATGTATATATATAGCTTAGGATCAGTAAGATTTGTAAAGTTTTTTTTTTTAAAACTCATAAATGTTATTTGATCAAAAATACTGAAAAAAATCTGTAATATTGTGAAATATTATTATAAATTAAAACAACAGTGTTCTATTTTAATATACTTTAAAATCGAATTTATTTTTTGCAATCAAAGCTACATTTTAAGCATTTTTACTCCAGTCTTCAGTGTCACATGATCCTTCAGAAATCATTCTAATATGCTGATTTATTATCAGTGTTAAAAACAGTTCTTCAGCCTGTGATACTATAGATTTACAGTCAAACCAAAATTTATTCAGACACCTTTCTCATATTCCCACAGTTTATTCACTATAGTTTAGAAAACGGTAATAAAATGTGACTAGAATAAATGCATCTCGATAAGGCCAGATAACTCTGATAGAAAGGTAAGAAATGGATTGCAAACAACCAAAATTGAGATCGAAACTTTTTCTTGACCAATTTCCAAGCAAAGCTTAATTTTGTTCAGTCCGTGGTGTAAAAAGTTCGCATCAGCAATTAAAGAAAAAACTCTTAAGCAAAACAAGGTCAGAGCAAAGTGTTTGAATCATTTTTGGTCCTAATTTTTTTACTGACATTTTACTGACTTTTTGGGTATAATAGTACTTCGTCTATGAAGTACTATGTCACAGTTTACTTTCATAAATGAACTATAGTGTCCTCCACCCACTAGTTAAAAAAATAAAAATAAATAAATAAAAAAAATTATATCTGGTGTCTGAATAATTTTTCAGACACCAAAAAATTTAAAAAACAAAACCATTTTTTTTAAATATATTTTTAAATATATATTATTATGAGTTTTTTTATATATATAAATATTATATATATATATATATATATATATATATATATATATATATATATTTTTTTTTTTTTTTTATTATTATTATTATTATTATTATTATAATAATATATATATATATATATATATATATATATATATATATATATATATACACACACTTTTATAAAAAGTGATAGACTTATGGCTTTAGCAAAGAAAAAAAATCTATTTTTATTAAATGCTGATCTTTTAAACTTTATTCATCAAAAAAGCACAACAGTGTCAAGTCAGCATATTAAAATGATTTCTGAGGGATTGTGTCACACTGAAGAAATGTGTAATATGTAATGCAGTAATTTCACAATATTAGTTTTTTTCTGTATATTTGGTCAAATAAATGCAGCTTTGGTAAACATGCTGTTGGCGAAAGACTTCTTTAAAAACAAAAAATATCTATAAAAAATACAAATAAATATATATATATATATATATATATATATATATATATATATATATGTGATCCTGGACCACAAAACCAGTCTTAAGTATTATAGCAATAGCCAAAAATACATTTTATGGGTCCAAATTATTAATTTTTCTTTCATGCCAAAATGAAGATATTTTGTAAATGTCCTACTATGAATATATCAAAACTTCATTTTTGATTAGAAATATGCATTGCTAAGAACTTCCTTTGGACAACTTCAAAGGTGATTTTCTCAATATTTAGATATTTTTGCACCCTCAGATTCTAGATGTGCAAATAGTTGTAACAAATATTGTCCCAATAAAATCCTAACATAAATGGAAAGCTTATTTATTCAGCGTTCAGATGACGTATAAATCTGATTTTTAAAAATTGACCCTTGTGACTGGTTCTGTGGTTTTGTCACAATGTGAAATCCACAACTAAGGATTTTGTTTTTATAAAGAGCATTTAGAAGTGTTTTGGGCTGTACATGAGTGTCCCGTTTTGTGTAGAATGACCCAAACACAAACACTCTGGGGTGTTAAAAAAAGGTTCATGGAGAAGAAACGTAATTTCTCCTCCTGCACTCCCTCCTGTCTCTCTCTCTCTCCATGTGTCTGTCTTTCGCCACATCTGTCCGTTCCAATCGTCCATCTGATCAGTCTCTCCTCCAACAAAATCACTCACTCGTTCATTCCTCCTTTCTGCAGCATCGGCCCGTTCCTCCAGCTCCCTCTCTCTCTCTCTCTCTCTCTCTCTCTCTCTCTCTCTCTCTCTCTCTCTCTCTCTCTCAGCAGAAATCAATGCTCTCTCTCAATTAGAGGTCACAGAGCCGCTGCAGCAGCGCTCCACTTTTCAATTACCAGGAGGCTCCTGCGGCCCCCAGAGCATCACACACACACACACACACACACACACACACACACTCGCTCAGTGAGGAGGGTTATTGGGTTTGGGACAGCCAATCTTTCTGTACTTAATCAAAGCAGCGTGAGCTATAAGGGCGAATCTCACCCGACCCATCAACAACACGTCCAGCTCATATTTCATGTCAGAAAACAGAAGAAAACATTTTGCATGCAGAACATTTAGCTTATTCTTAGGACTTTTTTTTTTTATTCATTATTTTTATGTTACTTTTGTGGCATCTCTTTTTTTTGGTTGTAAAATTTGTACATACATTTATATATTACGACAGCATTTTAGTGCCATGTTTAAAATATATATATATATATATATATATATATATATATATATATATATATATATATATATATATATATATATATATATATATATAAAATGACGAGAATAAATTATGAGAATAAATTATGAGAATAAAGCAGAAATTAGGAAAATAAAGTCAAAACTACAAGAATAAAGTTTAAACCACAAGAATAAAGTCAAAATATTTCAAGAATAATGTCGAAATGAATAAAGTCGAAATTTATGAGAATAAAGTTGAAATTAGAAGAATAAAGCTGAAATAAGGAGAATAAAACTGAAATTAGGAGAATACAGTCGAAATTACGAGAATAAAATCTTTTTTTTTTTAAGAATTTTTTTAAAATTACTAGTCAAAATATTTCAAGAAAAGTCGAAATGACGAGAATAAAGTCGAAATATTATAAGAATAAAGTTGAAATTATGAGAAAATCAAAATATTTCAAGAATAAAGTCGAAATGACGAGAATAAAGTCAAAATATTTTACGAATAAAATAAAAATTACAAGAATAAAGTTGAAATTGAGAGAATAAAGTCAAAATTATGAGAATAAAGACTAAATTAATTACAAAAATAAAGTTGAAATTAATTACGAAAATAAAGTCGAAATTAATTACAAAATAGTCAAATTTAATTACGAAAATAAAGCCGAAATTATGAGAAAATTCGAAATTACAAGATAGTCAAAATTAAGGAAATTAAGCCAAAATTAAGAGGATAAAGTTGAAAATATAAGAATAAAATCGAATTTACGAGAACAAAGTCGAAATGTTTCCAGAATAAAGTCAAAATTGAGAATAAAGTTTAAATATTTCAAGAAAATTTTAAATTACGACAGTAAATATTTCAACTATTTTCAAAACATTTTGACTTTATTCTAATAATATTTTGACTGTATGCACAAAATATTACTTAAATCTCGTAATATTCTATTTTTTTATTTGTTAATGTGGCACTAAAACGCTATTGTAATATATATATATATATTTATTTATTTATTTATATTTATTTATTTATATATTGTTTTTATAGTTTTTTTGTTTGTTTGTTTGTTTGTTTTTTACAATTATACAATAACAAAAAAAAATTAATAAATGAAAAACATTACAGTTCAAATGCATTTTTTTGAACTTAAAATATTTAAATAAATTTTTACTGGTCCTAAAATTAGCTTTAATTCTACTCATGCAAACGATATATATTTGATAATGACATATTTTCAATTGTAATATATATTAATTTCCACATTATTTATTATTTCCTTTAATTCTGTGCTGAAAAAAATGCCACAGACATTTTCTTGAGATTCATCTCAAAAGAACAGACCACGACAGACAGAGAGAGACACAAACAACAGGAAGTGACAATAAACAAGGGCTCTCATACAGGAAATGGAAGACAATAGCATTTCTAGATCATGTGACTCCTTGGCAAAAGAATCTAAAAACGTCTGAATGCGCATTTAAAGCACAGGCTGAAGGCACGAGATAATCGAAGGCTCTGAGCAGAGAGACGTAGGCGCAGAAGCGCAGGCACGAATGACCCGCGGCCGCATTCACACGCATGAGGGGGGAACCGCAGGGGTCAGAGGTCAGAGACGCTCCGCTGTGAGTTCAGATGGGAGATTCAGCCGTGAATGAACTTCTGTCATCAAACCTATATGACTTTGAATCTTCCGTAGAGCATGAAATGAGATGCTGACCCTCATATTTAACACACAAAGGCCTGTAAACGATCAAAACTTGTTTGTTAAACTTATTCCACACATCTACTTCATGCCTTTTCACAGAAGAAATAAATCCACACAGGTTTGAAAGCACTGAACGATTCCTTTAAGCCTAGTGTTGGGGATAAAGCATTACAATTTTGTAATGCATTACTTTTAAAAGTAACTTTAGCACCATATTTATTTGCCGTTTGCACTCTGGAAATGAGTTAATTTGTTCCACGCTGACTGCTGTTGCATTTTTTTTTTAGGGAAGACACAAGCGTATCGCATGCAAGAAAAAAAACTGGACAGAAAGACCAAGAAAGAAACGGAAAAGGCAAAGAGGATGCGGATGTTTTTTTAGGTGTAGTTTAACGTTGGAATGTATGTCGGGGTGAAAGTGCGTTTATTTTAAACGAGGGTGGCACTTATTATTTGTCTCAGTCTGGATCACCCTCGTGCACCGGCTTCCCCGACCCACACAGGTTCGAGCTAACCTAGAGCTAGAGCCGCTCCGTCGGTCCCGTCCAGCACTGCCGTCGGGTTCACCGCTGCCGAGAGGTCGGAGGTCAGGGTTTCTGGCTGGCGAAGAAGGCCTTGGTCTGAGCGCAGGTGGGGTTGACGCACAGCGGGCAGCGGAGGGTGAGTTGGCGGGAACACGGCTCGTTGGACTTCAGATGGGACTGGACCAGATCCGCCAGCGCCTGAGAGAGAGATGCGGAGTGTGTGAGTGTGTGTATAGGAGAATACATGAGCCGACTGCATAGACCGCACCTTCATTGTAAAGGATGGTCCACAAGGTAGGACACAACATGATGCTGGCTACTACCTACATTTAACTGAGAAAATGACCAGAATTCACTGCAACAAGCTTAGAAAAACTAGATTGTTAGAATAACAATTATAAAATGTAATTACAAAATGAAATGTAATTATAACTATTCTACCATTATGTAAAAATGATTAAATATATTTAAATAATATAACTATTAATAATTAATTTTTAATCATTATTATTTTTTACATATTTTCACACCCACATTATTACTATTATTGTTAAATTATATATATATATATATATATATCGTCGCTGTCGGGCGGAAACCTCGTATCTCCAAATTTTGTAAATTTCATATTTTTTCACAAATCGATGCTATTGGTCAGTGCCCACGTGGATCTGTAATTTTTACAAATTATTAACCAATCTAAAGTGTTGAAAATAGCTTGAGAGCAAATCTCTTAACTCATTTGAACACGTCAACTGTCTGAGAAGAGCTCGTATCTCCACCTTTTCTTCACTCCGCTGGAGCGTCGGGGCATATGTCCCCTTCCATCTTCTTGTCACAAAGCACCGGCAAAAATAATTAGCATTGAATGTGTCGGTGGAAACAGTAAGGAGATATTTGAATGATCCATTAATAAACTAGTGTATTCTGAGATAATGTCGCAAAGACCCTGACTCGCAATCTCTTCTTTGGACGCAACTTTTGAAGGAAAGCATCTTTCCGGATTACATAATGAAAGCGTTTTTTTCTGATTTGTTTTATTTCGTTAAGTAATAATTTAAAGCTTTCTATTTATTTATTTATTTATTTGTCATGTTTGTGAGGCATGTAGCCTATTCGCTGAAAAATGTGATCGCGCTGACTCCTCATGTCCTGCAAAGCGATTTCAGCTTCTCCTCTTCAAAAACAATATTCACATAATAGCGCACATTTATCTAGGTTTAATGTTTAAACTAAAATTGTTCTATAGCTACTTTAACTGTTTTAGATCTATAGATTTTATTTTATGCAAGTCGTAATGATTTAAAAGTCATAAAGTCTCTCATAAAGTCTCTCATAAAGTCTTCCGCTGGCCGCTGTTAGTAAAAAAAAAAAAAAAAGAAGACAAACAAACTGATATTTAACGAACAAAAAAATGCTCCAAAAGTTTTTCTAAATTAACTTAATAAGAAAACGAAACGAAATATAACCACTTTGGCATTACATGCAAAACGTAACTATGTTAATAGCTGAAACAGTAGTATAAGCTGTTCTGGAAGAATTAAAGGGAAAAAAGACGGACTCGGTTTTTTTGTATTGCATCATAGCTCTTAAACCTTTAAAATAGAGTTTAGGAAGTTAATGTATGTAACCACAGTCGTTATCTTTGGTTAACTATTGAAGCTTTTTCTCTTGTCAAAAGGCTCAATGCGACCGCAGACTTTGATGAACTGCTGGCAGCAGCGAAGTCTGTGTCTGTACCATTCTTATCAATGACGGCGTAATCTCGTATCTCCCTGCTCCCAAGTCATAAAACCTCGTATCTCCGATAAAACATGATTTTGGGGAAATGTTGTCTTAATGTTGGTACACAACAGTGTACGATAGCAATATATGGTATAATACCAACTTTAACGATAAAATATTGAATAACTAAAAAAATAAGCAGTTTTTTTTTCATTTCCTGAAAAATGACGGTTTTGGAGATACGAGGATTCCGCCCGACAGCGACGATATATATATATATATATATATATATATATATATTTATATTTATTTATATTTATTATATAAAATGTATTTTTTATAATATTTATAGAAAAAAAAAATGAAATTATATATATATATATATATATATATATATATATATATATATATATATATATATATATACACATATATGTATTTTTATAATAATATATATTTATAGAATTTTTTTTTATTTCAACATTATTTTTTTATTAATACATACACCAAACCCTAATCCAAAGTTACAATATAAATATAACTATTACTAATTATTATTTAACCATTATTATGTTTACATTTACACACACAAAATGTATATAATTTAGTTCTCATTACACTATAATGCAAATTATTTAATCATCATTCATATATATATATATATATATATATATATATATATATATATATATATATATATATATATATATATATATATATATATATATATTTTTTTTTTTTTTTTTTTTTTAAATGTATTATTATAATAATATAAATTAATATAAAATAATAGATTTCTTAATTTCAACGTTAGTTTTCTTTATAAATACATACACTTAACCCCAACCCAAAATGTTAATATCAATATAACTATTCATAATTATCATTTTAACAATTATCTTTACATTTATAAATGTACACACATATAAAGTATGACATTTTATTTTTTCTTTATTATTATTATTATTATTATTATTATTATTAAATTAATATTTAATATAATACACTATAATGTTAATTATTTAATAAGCACATATATATATATATATATATATATACACACACACACACACACACACACACACACACACACACACAACTAAGAAATAACTATAATGTAAATATAACTATATATACACAATTTTTTTTTACCATTTTTATAAATTAATATTTTATTTCAACAACATTATTTTAAATTAACGCATACACATAAATATAATTTATATGCACATAAGATGATTAGTTAAATATTTATTTTTAAATGTATATCACATCCTGAAATATTTTACTTAGATATTAATAATTATATTTTTGACTGTTTTGTGTGTCCAACATTTTTATGTTGTTTGAGTTATTATTGTACGTTTAACAACATGCAAATGTCAAATTCACCTGAAACAAATGGCTAGATTGCTCAGATCAGCCACTTTTTAGTTAGGATGCTGCAGCTCACTAGTGTTTGAAACAGAGCGAGTGTGTGTGTGTGTGTGTGTGTGTGTGTGTGTTCTGTGCAGTCAGCTGAAGTCCTGATTGATTTCAGGGGTTTTAATAAACTCAGTGGGCCACGGGTGAATTTCTCAGACACACACTGATGAGTTTAACACATAGCAGAAAACTAACCACCGTTAACTCGCTCTGACCAACCACAAACACAGAGATAAAGCTACTATAGTGCTTATTTTTTACATTTTCTCTCACTACTTTTAAAACAAACGTGCCATTTTTATAGTAGAGTCATTAAACTGCACTGTTAATGTGAGTCAATGCATAGGCACTCTTACCCTGAAGAACAGTGGATTTCCATTCAGAGATTCAGCTCGTCTGATGTTCTCCACGCCACACTGAAACACAAAATGCAGTCAACATTACAGAAACACAACTGACAGATCACATTTGTTCATTCAAAAGTGTCTAATTACATAATAAAGGTCTTGTTGAACAAACATGGACAACATAATCTAAATCAGGCATGTGATCAGCTAGAGACAAAAAAAAGGAAAATCTGACCACGCCCACAAGCCACACCCTCAGCACTTATATATATATATATATATATATATTAGTGCTGTTAAACGATTAATTGCATCAAAAATAAAAGTTTGTTTACATACTATATATATGTGTACTGTGTATATTTATTATGTATATATAAACACACACACACACACACACATACAGACACATGCTTGTATATATTAAATATCTAAAATATTTATATTTATTTCTAATCTAAATTGTATACAGTTATAAATATATATACTAGGGCTGTCAACCGATTAATCGCTATTAATCGCATCCAAAATAAGAGTTTATGTTTAGATACTAGATGTGTTTACTTTGTATATTTATTATGTAGATATAAATACACACACATATATGTATATATTAAAACAAAATATTTATATGTATATATATTTATACCTGTATACAATTCAGATTATAAAAAAATATAAATATTTTAGATATAAATCTAAAATGCGATTAATCGTTTGACAGCACTAATATATACATATAAATAATTTGTTTTAATATATACATGCATGTATTTATGCGTACATAATAAATATAGAAAGTAAACACACATATAGTATGTAAACAAACTTTTATTTTGGATGCGATTAATCGTTTGACAGCCCTAAAATAAATAAATATGTATATATATGTAAAAGCAAATAAAATTCTATTATATATCTTATAATAATCTTTTGTCCTGTAAAAATATACAAAGCAGCATTTAATAATCATGATAACAATATAATACATTATAATAAAGGACTATAATATATTATAGTAAAGTATATAGAATTGTTATTATCATTAAAGTAACTGTCAAAAGGAAATATTACAACAAATATTATAAATATCTGCTCATCAAAGCTAAATTTATTTGATCAAAATAAAGTAAAAAAACAAACAAAAAAAAAAAACAGCAATTTTGTGAAATATTATCACAAATAAAAAAAAAAGTTTTCAGTTTTTATATATTATAAAATGTAATTTTATTACTGTGGTGCAAACCAGAATTTTCTTCATCATTACTCCAGTTTTCAGTGTCACATGATCTTTTAGAAATCGATACAATTTATTTGACTCTCAAGAAAGTCAAGATTTCTGATTATTATCAATGTTGAAAACAATTTTGCTGCATCATATTTTGCGTGGAAATGGTGATACACTTTAGTTTTCAGGATTTTTTTGACAACTATAAAAGTTGAATAACATTCATTTTCATTTATCAAATATATTAAATAAATGTGTTAATGCATTTATTACATAGAAATTATTTTAAATGACTTCACACACTTTTTAAGTTCATGCATGATTTAAATTCCACCCCCACCGGCCTCCAAAAAAAAAAAATGCGAATCACAAGGTTTGTCCCTCAGAGGTCGGAAAATATGGAAAAATCACATCCCTGCTAAGTTTAAACAATCTATTAACAAATGCTATCACAGTCCTGATGGTCAAACAGCAGTTTCCCACATCTGCACAGCAGCTCGGCATGAAGCAGCACAGATCCAGCAGATCAGAGAGGAGGGAATCTACTGCAGACCGGATCAGATCAGACCCCTGCAGCAGTCGGGCGGCTCGGGGCCACGGATCGATGGACAGGTGAGAGAAATGGCCAGAAGAGACTCACGCTAATGCTAGCCGGAGGGCAAACACATACACACACACTACACCACACCACATGAGGCTGGGAACATCCTCACACTCTTCAGAAGTGAAGCAGTGATCGATAAGTCTCAGATATGAGTGCAGAGGTCAAAGGTCAAAGGCTGCTCAGCTCACTGTTAATAACAACTAAACTACAGTACCATCCGCAGTCTGGGGGAGCAGCGGGACAGCATATCCGCTTATGCCCCCCCCCCCTATTTAAAGAATCCTGAAAAAAATTACTGTTTTAACAGTAAAAAACTTGACAATAATAATAAAACCAGCGTATTAGAATGATTTCTGAAGGATCATGTGACAATGAAGACTGGAGTACTGAAAAATCTGAAAATTCAGGTTTGAAAAATTCAGATTACATTTTAAAATGCATTCAAATAGATAGCAGTTATTTTAAGATAGTAAAAATATTTCACAATTTTACTAAACACACAAACTTACCTCTTCTCCGAGGATCTGCGAGTACTCGATGTCGAGTTCGTGCAGCGTTTCGATGTGGTCGCTGGTGAAAGCGATGGGCACCAGCAGCAGGTTCTTTTTTCCGCGCTGACAGAGGCCCTTGATGACCTCATCAGTCTGCGGCCCCAGCCACGGCATCGGCCCCACCTACAGGAGCCCGACAGAGACATAAATCAGCTTCACACAGAGCTCAGATCTGCTCTGAGACCAACTGAGAATGGGTGCAGTTACTGCACATCACCACTAGAGGACTCTGTTAGCTCCTCTTCATTCTCATAAGAACAATACTTACAAAGTCTTTGCAGTAAATTAAACAGTATTTTCTCATTTCGAAAAATTATGAATAATTAGTGACCTTAGACTGCCAGACGAGTCTGTATGGGTTACAGTGTCCCAATCGGTCCATCACCCTCTGGACCGTAGCACCAACTTCCTGTGGGTAGGGATCGCCTCTGTTCACCACCTAAACACGCATTTAAAGACCACCACAGGTTTGTTTATCACTTTTTACTGTCTAAACATTTAGTAAAATAAGAGAGATCATACAAAATGCATGTTGTTTATTTAGTACTGACCTGAATAAAATATTTCACATATAGTCCACAAGAGAATTTTTTTTTTTTTTATTTATACAAATGAAATGTTCAAAAGTTTACATCCCCTTGATTCTTAATACTGTTGTTACCTGAATGATCCACAGCTGTGTTTTTTTGTTTAGTGATAGTTGTTCATGAGTCCCTTGTTTGTTCTGAACAGTTAAACTGCCTGCTGTTCTTCAGAAAAATACTTTAGCTCCCACAAATTCTTTGGTTTTCCAGCATTTTTGTGTGTTTGAACCTTTCCAAAAATGATTGTATGACTTTGAGATCCATCTTTTCACACTGAGGACAACTGAGGGACTCTTATGCAACTATTACAGAAGGTTTAAACCCTCACTGACGCTCCAGAAGGAAAAAACATTCATTAAGAGCCGGGGGTGAAAACTTTTGAACAGAATGAGGATGTGTACAATTTTCTTATCATCAGTGAGCGTTTGAATCTTCTGTAATTAGTTGCATATTAGTCCCTCAGTTGTCCTCAGTGTGAAAAATCATTTTGAAATTTTGAATCTCAAAATCATACAGTCGTTGTAAATGGTTCAAATACACAAAAATGTTGTAAAACCAAAGAATTTGTGGGAGCTGAAGGATTTTTCTGAAGAACAGCAGGCAGTTTAACTGTTCAGGACAAACAAGGGACTCATGAACAACTATCACTAAACAAAAACACAGCTGTGGATCATTCAGGGAACAACACAGTATTAAGAGTAAAGGGGATGTAAACTTTTGAACAGGGTCATTTTATAAATTCACCTATTATTTGTGGACTATATGTAAACATTATGTGAAATGTCTTATACAGGTCAGTATTAAATACAAACCAAAATGCATTTTGCTCAAGTAATTAAAATTTAGCAGATTCTGCAAGGTGTATGTAAACTTTTGACAGTAAACTCAACTGTATACTTCTAAAAATGGCAAAATTTTAGTAATTGAAACTTTGCAAATACTAAGTTATAATGGTTTATAAAATGATTCTCCAGATCCAAACGTAAATGCAGGTTTTGAATGCATTATGAGTGATAAATATGTAGAAGATGTGATATAAGATTTCATTCTACAACTTTAGTTTGTCTTTATTGAGCACTGGTTTATTTAAGGTTAATGACTTTTTTTGTACTTTGTACCTTGGCTTGGTTTATTTTGCTTTTTTCTTAACAAATCATGTTTTATTTACTCTTGTTGATGTTACTAGTTCATATTATTTTAATTTTTTTATTTAATTCTTCTTCTTCTTCTTCTTCTTCTTATTATTATTATATCATTATTTTACTGTAAACTAAGAGTTAATTTATTGGTTTATTTGTTCATTTGAACATGTTTTGGGTGAAATTCAAGCATTTTCTGGCCAGGTTACAGTTGATAGCATTGTTACATGCAAAATGAGTTCTTTTGCAATTTATTGATTTTTGTTCTCTTTATTATTATTATTATTATTTTGCACAGTCGTTTTTATATATTCATTTATTTTTTGCATCAATATTTTTCTATTGCTGATATAACTATATATTTTTTAATTTGTATTATTTTTACAGTTATTTTAAGTTACACAGTTATGCTTATTTTCAACATGGGATGTTTTGGGGTGAAATTCAATCATTTTGTTGTAAATATTTCTTAGCAGGTAGAAGCTGATAAAAACGATGTGACACTCACAGACAGCGGCAGTGAATGAGCCGAGAACAGAATCACCACATCATCTCTCTTCTCTGCAGGAAACTTCTCCAGCTCATTACGAACATGTTCAGCAAAACACTGAAAGAAATGAGGAAAATCATAATTTCGTGCAACTCAAATCAGCTTTAATCACTGCTAAAGATTGGCTAAAGTAATGATGTTTTTTTACAATTCTTATTGCTTTGCAAATATAAACTAGGCAAATTCATGCGTTTAAAGTCACAAATGTGGGTGCAAAGCTGTACCAGTTAATGCAAACACAGACTTCATATATGCTATGTGAATTTTCCAGTAGTCGTCGGCTGTGCTTTGAAAGTTCAAAGGCAAATGCACTGAACTTTGATCCTGGATTAAAACATTTATTCAGTGAGAATCACAGCAGCTGATACTTCACTCTATAGAGTTAAACAAGCATTCAAATGTTTAGGGTCAGTACAATGTTTGATAGAAATCAATGATTTTATTCATCAAAGATGCACTTAATTGATCAAAAGTGACAGTAAAGACATTTATAATGTTAGAAAAGATTTCTATTAAAAATAAATGCTGTTCATTCTACTTTCTGTTCATCGGTGAATCCTGAAAAATTAAAACGTATGACGTTTCCACAAAAATATTGGGCAGCACAAATGTTTTCAATATTGATAAGCATATTAGAATGATTTTCGAAGGGTCAAGCCATTAACATATACATATACAAATGTCTTTGTTCAAATTAAGCTGTAAAATAAATAGTTTATCCCTTTAAATGCAATGGATTTTTAAAGATATCAACAAAAAACAGGCAAAAAACTTACAAGGCGTATGGTCTCCTCTTTCAATTGATATCAAAATCTCAATTTTGAAATTTGGGTCACTGTGACTCATTTTGCTGGATCAGGTCACATATAAACTAAATATTTAAGCTTATGCATTTATACTAAATGTATTTAGACTACTGTTTTTCATAAAAATACATATTACATTTTTACCATGTTTGTCATGTTCTGACCATAAAGAAAAGTCTGTTTTTTACAACTTTTACATTGTAGTAAAAATCTGCCTTTAAACTTAAAAAAATAATCATAAAAAAAGTGACATTTATTGTTTTTGCATTGTTATTTTTCTATTGTTGATATAACTATATAACTTTTATTTGTATTATGTATACGGTTATTTTATTTGTTTGTTTGAACATGGGATGTTCAATGCAAAATGAGTTTTTTTTTTTTTGCAATTTATTTATTTTGTTAAATTATTATTATTCTGCACAGTTGTTTTTATTTATTTTTTTATTTTCTATTGTTGATAGAACTCTATTTCTTTTTTTCTTTTTTTTATATAAAATGTATCAAAACTTAATTTTTGATAAGTAATATGCATTGCTAGAACTTCATTTGGACAACTTTAAAGGCGATTTTCTCAATATATAGATTTTTTGCACCCTCAGATTCTAGATTTTCAAATAGTTGTATATATCATAACAAACCATACATCAATAGAAAGCTTATTTATTCAAAGCTTATAAAAATGAACCCTTATGACTGGTTTTGTGATATCGACCAAATATATTGACTAATCCTATCCTAACAAACCATACATCAATGGAAAGCTTATTTATTCAGCTTTCAGATGATGTATAAATCTCAGTTTCCAAAAATGAACCCTTATAACTAGCTTTGTGGTCCAGGGTCACAAATATTTTTATTATTATTTTTATTATTAACATTATCAGGTAACACAAACCTGTTTCTTGATCTGACACAATATTGTGTCAAAAAAATGAGAAGAATTCCAAAAAACATGAAAAAAAGTGTCTGTCATGTTCTGACCATAAAGAAAAGTCTGTGTTTTACAACTTTTACATTGTAGCAAAAATCTGCCTTTAAACTTAAAAAAATAATAATAAAAAAAGTGACATTTATCGTGATAATTATCAATATTAATATATTTATTTATTTATTTATTTTTATTTTTTTTGCAATTTATTGTTTTTTTTATTATTATAATTATTATTCTGCACAGTTGTTTTTATTTATTTATTTATTTTTTGCATTGTTATTTTTCTATTGTTGATATAACTATATAACTTTTATTTGTATTATGTATACGGTTATTTTATTTGTTTGTTTGAACATGGGATGTTCAATGCAAAATGAGTTTTTTTTTTGCAATTTATTTATTTTTTAAATTATTATTATTCTGCACAGTTGTTTTTATTTATTTATTTTTTATTTTCTATTGTTGATAGAACTCTATTTCTTTTTTTTATATAAAACATATCAAAACTTAATTTTTGATAAGTAATATGCATTGCTAGAACTTCATTTGGACAACTTTAAAGGCAATTTTCTCAATATTTAGATTTTTTTTTGCACCCTCAGATTCGATATCGACCAAATATATCGACCAATCCTATTATAACAAACCATACATCAATGGAAAGCTTATTTATTCAGCTTTCAGATGATGTATAAATCTCAGTTTCCAAAAATGAACCCTTATGCCTGGTCCACAAAGGTCCAGGGTCACAAATGTTTTTATTATTATTATTATTATTATTATTATTATTAACATTATCAGGTAACACAAACCTGTTTCTTGATTTGACACAATATTGAGAAGAATTCCAAAAAAAAAAATGTTCAGACCATAAAGAAAAGTCTGTGTTCTACAACTTTTACATTGTAGCAAAAATCTGCCTTTAAACTTAAAAGAAATAAAATTGTTCATGATCATTTATCATGATAATTATCAGTATCGACTGATATGACTGATATTATGATCATTTTTTGCCCATATCGCCCAGCCCTAGGGTCATGTAGCTTGAAAAATTCAGCTTTCTTCACAAGAATAAATTATATTCTAAAGCGTATTCACACAGAAAACAACGGTTTTAAAATGTACAAATATTTTACATTTTTACAATATTTTTGATCAAACAAATGCAGCCTTGGTGACTTCTTTCAAAACCATTTTAAAAATCTGCACATGTACATGCACTGCCAAAGCAGAAAGTGTGTCTTAAGTGTTTATTATGAATAAAAACATGTCCTGTGTGCGTACATATGTTACCTCAATCAGTAGAGGGTGTGTTGGCCACCTGTCAATCACACTCCAGCGCATCTTCGGCCTGTCGGCTCGATTACTGTAGTATCTGTAGATAGCGTTCAGACTGCTGCCTGATCACACACACATCAGAAAGACGGTTTTATAAAAACTCAGCTAATGAGAAAGTCAGAAAACACAGCTGTATGCAATGGTCACCTGTGGTGGAGCAGCTGTATTGTGGGTACTGCGTAAAGGCCACTGCTCTCTGGACTCCGTCCTTCTCCATCTGCTCGATGGCCTCCTCCGTCAGAGGATGAACGTACCGGAAACCGATGTAAAACTTATGAGGAGCTGCACAAACACACACAGGAAGACGGACATTCATTTCAGTGGCACATTTCATCTTATTCTACATTTTAATTTCGACTTTGTTAAGCACTGGATAATTTAAGGTTAATTGCTTATTTGTTTTTTGTAGCTTTTTGTTAAATTTGTTAATTGCTAGTTTTTTTTTCCCCCACAAATAATGTTTTATTTACTCGTTGATATTACTAGATTATTTTTATTATTTAACAATTATTATTGTTATTTCACTATTATTTTTATTATTATTATTATTATTATTGTTATTATTATTATATTGTCATTTTACTGTAAACTAAGAGTTAGTTTATTTGATCATTTGAACATGTTTTGGGGTGAAATTCAAGCATTTTCTGAGCAGGTTATAGTTGATTGCATTTCCACATCTAAAATTTGTTTTTTGCAATTTATTGATTTTTAGATTTTTTTATTATTATTCTGCATAGTTGTTTTTATTTATTTATTATTATTGTTTTATTTTCATCATTATTTTTCTATTGTTGATATAACTATATATTTTTTATTTGTATTATTTATACAGTTATTTTATTTGTTTATTTGAACATGGGATGTTTTGTGGTGAAATTGAATCAAAGTATTTTTTTTTTTTTTGCAATTTATTGATTTTTCTATTATTATTATTATTATTCTGCACAGTTGTTATTTATTTATTTATTTTTTTTGCATCATTATTTTTCTATTGTTGATATAACAATCTATTTTTTATTTGTATTATTTATAGTTATTTATTTGTTTATTTGAACACGGGATGTTTTGGGGTGAAATTGAATCTAAAATTAGTTTTTTTTTTTGCAATTTTTTGACTTTTCTTTTATTATTCTGCACAGTTGTTATTTATTTATTTATTTATTGCATCATTATTTTTCTATTGTTGATATAACAATCTATTTTTTATTTGTATTATTTATAGTTATTTATTTGTTTATTTGAACATGGGATGTTTTGTGGTGAAATTGAATCAAAGTATTTTTTTTTTGCAATTTATTGATTTTTCTATTATTATTATTATTATTATTATTATTATTATTCTGCACAGTTGTTATTTATTTATTTTTTTTGCATCATTATTTTTCTATTGTTGATATAATCTATTTTTTATTTGTATTATTTATACAGTTATTTATTTGTTTATTTGAACATGGGATGTTTTGTGGTGAAATTGAATCTAAAAGTTTTTTTTTTTTTTTTGCAATTTATTGATTTTTCTATTATTATTATTCTGCACAGTTGTTATTTATTTATTTATTTTTTTGCATCATTATTTTTCTATTGTTGATATAACAATCTATTTTTTATTTGTATTATTTCTACAGTTATTTATTTGTTTATTTGAACACGGGATGTTTTGGGGTGAAATTGAATCTAAAATTAGTTTTTTTTTTTGCAATTTTTTGACTTTTCTTTTATTATTCTGCACAGTTGTTATTTATTTATTTATTTATTGCATCATTATTTTTCTATTGTTGATATAACAATCTATTTTTTATTTGTATTATTTATAGTTATTTATTTGTTTATTTGAACATGGGATGTTTTGTGGTAAAATTGAATCAAAGTATTTTTTTTTTGCAATTTATTGATTTTTCTATTATTATTATTATTATTATTATTATTATTATTATTCTGCACAGTTGTTATTTATTTATTTTTTTTGCATCATTATTTTTCTATTGTTGATATAATCTATTTTTTATTTGTATTATTTATACAGTTATTTATTTGTTTATTTGAACATGGGATGTTTTGTGGTGAAATTGAATCTAAAAGTTTTTTTTTTTTTTTTGCAATTTATTGATTTTTCTATTATTATTATTCTGCACAGTTGTTATTTATTTATTTATTTTTTTGCATCATTATTTTTCTATTGTTGATATAACAATCTATTTTTTATTTGTATTATTTCTACAGTTATTTATTTGTTTATTTGAACATGGGATGTTTTGTGGTGAAATTGAATCTAAAAGTTTTTTTTTTGCAATTTATTGATTTTTCTATTATTATTATTCTGCACAGTTGTTATTTATTTATTTATTTATTTATTTTTTGCATCATTATTTTTCTTTTGTTGATATAACAATCTATTTTTTATTTGTATTATTTATACAGTTATTTATTTGTTTATTTGAACATGGGATGTTTTGTGGTGAAATTGAATCTAAAAGTTTTTTTTTTTTTGCAATTTATTGATTTTTCTATTATTATTATTCTGCACAGTTGTTATTTATTTATTTATTGCATCATTATTTTTCTATTGTTGATATAACAATCTATTTTTTATTTGTATTATTTATACAGTTATTTAATTGTTTATTTGAACATGGGATGTTTTGGGGTGAAATTGAATCCAAAATGATTTTTTTTTGCAATTTATTTATTTATTTTTTATTTATTATTCTATTTTGTTATTAATTTATGTTTTGCATCGTTATTTTTCAATTGTTGATACATTGATCTGTTGAGATATTTTCTCTCTCTCTCTCTCTCTCTCTCTATATATATACATATAATTATTATATTTGTTTATTTGAACACAGGATGTTTTGGGCTGAAATTCAAGCAGGTTGCTGCTGATCACAACCAAATCATGCTTGTGCATTAAAACCAGCAACCAGGAGGAATATGGCACTTCTCAAACAGGAAGTCATTGGTTTATCAGAGGGGTGTGTGTGTGTTTGACAGGCGTGTGTAAGACACTCCTCTGAGTTTCATCACACTCCAGGCTTTATCAGCACTCAACACTGACAACAAAGACGACAGTTTGTCTGTTTCGCGCGGATTATTTTACGATCCGTTACAAAAGACTCTTGACGCCTTCAGACTGATTCAGCGCTACGATAATGTTATTACACTTTGATATTTTGTCAAGGGACTGAAATATGATCATCCTCATCCTAAATTTTAAGAGGCAAATATATATTTTAATGTATTAAGACCCAATTTATACTGTGAAAAAGTAAAATTTTATTTACATTTCTATAAAAAGTTAATTATATTACTTTTTTTCCTTACTATAGCACTCTGCTGTTGAAAGTAGAATTTATGTAAATATAATATTTTATTTATGTAAATTGTAAAAAAAATTAAATACATTTTAGTCTCCTATTTATTTAATTTATATATCTGAGTTGTTTCCCTACATTTTTTATATGTAATAAGACTTAAGCATCCATGTAGATTTTAGTGCTGTTGAATTTTTATTTTTATTTTGCAGTTGTTATTTTTACCATACTGTTTTATTTGTATTACAAATTGCAAATTGAGAGCTAATTTATTAATGTATTTATTTAACATGTTTTAGGTGAATCATTTTTGTGCACAAAAACTGGTCACCTCATGAAAACCTAAAAAAATATATATTATAATAAATATGCATAAAATATTATTAAACAAAATATTGCATAAAATGTCTCCATTACATTCCATTATTACATTTTTTACATTAACTACAGTACTGTAGTGTTAGATGTTTATGTAAACTTTATTACTTATTTAAATATAAATTTTATTATTTTTTATGTAAATATGTTTTTTTTATAAATTTGTATTTCCTATTTATTTGAATCATTTTATTTATATATTGAAGTTTTTTTTTTTTTTAAGTAATGAGACTAATGTACATATTATTGCTGCTGCATTTCTGTATATTTGTATTTTTATTTTTTTAACCATATTGTTTTATTTGTATTACTAATAGTTATTTAACTGTAAATTGAGAGATGATTTATTAATGTATTTGTTTATTTAACCTGATGTTTTTAGGTGAAAATACAGAATTTTGTTGTAAAATTTGCGCATGAAAACCTGGTAACCTCATGAAAATGTAAAAAAAAAAATTCGAATAAATATGCATAAAATATTATAAAAATATATATATATTTATAAAATGTCTATTACATTACATTATTACATTTTTTACATTAACTACAGTACTGTAGTGTTAGATGTTTTATGTAAACTTTATTACTTATTTAAATATAAATATTATAACATTTTTATTTTTATGTAAATGTTTTTTTTATAAATTTGTATTTCCTATTTATTTTAATCATTTTATTTATATATTGAAGTTTTTTTTTTAAGTAATGAGACTAATGTACATATTATTGCTGCTGCATTTCTGTATATTTGTATTTTTATTTTTTTAACCATGTTGTTTTATTTGTATTACTAATAGTTATTTAACTGTAAATTGAGAGATGATTTATTAATGTATTTGTTTATTTAACCTGATGTTTTTAGGTAAAAATACAGAATTTTGTTGTAAAATTTGCGCATGAAAACCTGGTAACCTCATGAAAATGTAAAAAAAAAAATTCGAATAAATATGCATAAAATATTATAAAAATATATATATATTTATAAAATGTCTATTACATTACATTATTACATTTTTTACATTAACTACAGTACTGTAGTGTTAGATGTTTTATGTAAACTTTATTACTTATTTAAATATAAATATTATAACATTTTTATTTTTTATGTAAATATGTGTTTTTATAAATTTGTATTTCCTATTTTATTATTCAAATTTATTTATTATTAGGATAATGTTTTATGTTTTATGTTTTATGTTTAGATGTTTTATGTAAACTTTATTGCTTATTTAAATAATATCATAATATTAATTGTATAATATAAATATTATAATAAGACATTTTCTTTTTTTTTATGTAAATTGATTTTTTATTTTAATTGATTTTTATTTCTTATTTAGTATTTTCCGCTTTTCACTGCTGTTTTTCTGTATTATTTCCACATGTTAACTCTCACCGGTGTCGGGACACATGTCGTCCAGCAGTTTGACCATCCCTTGTCCCTGCATCGTGGTCCAGGCTTTAATAGGAGATCCTCCTCCGATCTTGCTGTACTGCTCTTGGATCTTTGGAGTGCGTCTTTTGGCAATGAAAGGGCCCAGTTTACTGCAACAGACATAAAAACACACTTCAGAAGCCGTAAAAGGTGTCACATTTCTCTTTTACAGAGTTACAATGACTCCAGATCCTGTTTCTACACAGCATGGTTCTTACTTCTGCACAGGAAGCTGCATGAGGTCTGTGTCCATGAAGAGCCGCAAGAGGAAGTCATGCACGTCTTCCAGTTTCTCCGGGCCACCCATGTTCAGCATCAGAATCCCTGTTTTGGGTTTTCTGCAGAAGAAATGAACAGATCTTCAGAGATCCATCATTCACTCAGAAGAGACAGACTGAGCCGTTCTGGATGCAAATCTAAACCCTGAACACCCAAATAAAATTACAATTTCATAACGATACTGCAGCAGTGTTAGAGCTACAAAATACATAGTATTTATAGTCCAGTTATGAATTCTGCATTATTCTAATAATAACTGTTATTTTTCTTTTATTTACATACTAGTATTAATATTGATATTTTGAATTAGCTTTTTGTTTTTATATTTTCAGTTATCACTTTAATTTTAGTTTAAGGTTATTTTTAGTCATTTTTACTAGTATTTTTTTTTTTTTATATTTGTTGACCTTTTATTTATAATTTATATATTGGTTATATATACTTTTTTATTTAAAACATCATACATTTAAAATATTTTTTTATTTTATTTTTATTTTTACACTTTTTATTTATTTCTAATTCTAATTTTAGTTTAGATTTTTTAAGTCATCATATACTATTTCTATTTTAATTTCACCTTTATTTCAGGTTATTTTTAAATGAACTGTTTTAAAAAAAGTTTTAATTTATAAAACAACATCTAAAGGGAAATTACCTTTCATTTATATTTATTTCAGTTGTATTATTTTATACCACTAAATTAAAATTTTTCCCCATTTTACAATTTAAAATGTTATAAATTATTTTCTACATTTTATTTCAGTTAGTCGGCAATTTAGCATTTCTATTTTTCATTTGTAATTTTTACATTTTGTCATAAAATATTTTATTTCAGCTTTATTTCTCCTTTAATTTTTTTAAATGTACTATTTTTAATAGTTCATCAAAAAGCATTTTTCTTTATTTGTATTTATTTCTGTTTTATTAATTTTAGCATTTTAACTTAAACTTTTAAATGTTATAAAAAATTGTTATTTCTATTTTATTTTATTTCAGCTTTATTTATAATTTAATTTAACTATTTTTAATAATTTACATCAAAAAGTATTTACCATTAATTTTTGTTTTATTAGTTTTAGCACTTTAGCAAACCCTTTTACCCCTTTTTAAATTTAAAATGTTGTAAATTCATTATTTTCCACATTTTATTTTAGTTAGTTGCCGATTTAGCATTTCTATTTTTCATTTGTAATTTTAAGTTGTCATATACTATTTCTATTTTATTTTATTTCAGCTTTATTTCCCATTTAATTAAATTATTATAATTTAATTTAATTTAATTTTTGTATTAACTATTTTTAATAGTTCACATCAAAAAGCATTTTTTATTTGTATTTACCATTAATTTATATTTTTGTTTGATTAATTTTAGCACTTTAACAAACGCTTTTCCCCTTTTTTAAATTTAAAATATTATAAATTCATTATTTTCTACATTTTATTTGAGTTAGTTGGCAATTCAGCATTTCATTACATTACATTTTCATTTGTAATTTTTAAGTTTTGTCATACAATATTTCTATTTTTTTCCAGCTTAATTGCTCATTTAATTCACATTTTAAATAACTATTTTTAATAGTTTATATCAAAAAGCTTTTTTGTATATGCCATTAAGTTATATTTATTTCAGTTTTATTATTATTATTATTCATTTTAGCACTTTAACTTAAACTTTTTTTTTATGTAATAAAATCATTATTTTGTACATTTTATTTTTAGTTAGTTGGCTAATTAGCATTTCTATTTGTCATTTGTAATTTTTACATTTTGTCATATAATATTTCTATTTTATTTTATTTCAGCTTTATTTCTCATTGAATTTTTAAATCAACAATTTTCTATATATATATATATATATATATATATATATTTATTTATTTATTTTATTTTTTTTGCATTTACCATTCATTTGTATTTAATTCAGTTTTATTAGTTTTTGTACTTCTGCATAAAATTAGTTTTGTTCGGTTAATTGCCAAGACAACATTTTATATATTTTTATTTTATTATTATTATTTTTACTGTTTAACATTCACTCATAGCCTGTTGGGAAATCAACCAATCACACATGCTCAAAAATAAACCCACCTCAGAGCATCATTAACCTCCACAAACAACAACTAATTCTGTAGCTCTGTAGAAAAACACCTGGTGCTGATGCTTTGAAGCAGAAAAGCCCAATATGTTTTGTTTCTAGTCGTTTTCAACATTAATAAGAAAGTTTTCAGAACCTTTCATGTACAAATGTCATTTTGAAGCATTTATCTATGGCAGTAAACTGTGAATATGGGTTAAAAACAACAAGAAGGAAAACACAAGGAAGACGTTAAGCTGTAAAGCATCAGCGCTAGGTGTTTTTCTGCAGAAGTAGAGAATACATTGTTGTTTGTGGAGGTTAATGATGCTCTGGTGTGGGTTTATTTTTGGCCGTGTGTTGGGCTGATTTCCCAGCAGCGGGCGTTGAGTGGATGTTCATGACAGGTTGATGGAGGTCAATAGCAGACGCTGTACCTGTTCTCTTGAGTCTCTGGAGTGGGTGAAGTGGCAAACGCAGCTGCTGCGGCCGTCGACTGCCGTCTAACGCACAAACTCACTGGCGGACTCAACCTGACCACTGCACAAACACAAACATCAAAGAATCAGAAAAGTTGAAAAGAAAGAAAATATGCATGGTAAATAAATGGTCTTGCAGATCATACTTACAGGGAAAAAAAACAAGAAATAGTATTTTGCATGAAGCAAATAAAATATTTTTTCTGTTTTGATAATGTTTTTAATGACATTATTTCACCTAAAGGAAATTTTCATTAATGCCTTTAAGTTACATTATATTTACATAATACATATTTGTGATTTTCATTTTATTTTTTATTTGAGTTTTAGTCATTTTGCTGTCATTTTTAATAATGTTTTTATTATTATTTAGCTAGAATATATATATATATATATATATATATATATATTTTTTTTTTTTTTTTTTTTTTTTTTTTGAATTAGCATTTATTTTTATATTTTCAGTTTCACATTAATTTTAGTTTCTGGTTTATTTTTAGTAATTTTTACTAGTTTTACTAGTTTAGTTGTTTGTTTTTTCAAATATTTGTTTACCTTTCATTTTTATTTCTTTTGGTTTCATTAATTTTTAGTTTTAGTATTATTTATCTACTTTTTTTTCTAACTATTTTCAGTAAATTTTAGTCATTTTGTTATTTGCTTTGTCATTTTGGTAATATGTTTTTCTTGACACATTTAAGATTTATCAATTATTTGGCTAGAAAAATAAAAAAAATAATTAATTAATAAATATTTAGCATGAAGAAAAATATTTTTTTTCATTCTGATGATGATTTATTGATAATGAATAATATTTCACCTAAAGGACATTAATGACTTTTAATTATATTAGAGCCACAAAATACATAAAGCATCTTTTTAATCCAATTATGATTTCTGCATTATTTTGAGAGAAAAAAAGTTTTAGTTTTTGTATTATTTATATACTATTATAGCATTTATTAATATATTGAACTAGCTTGAACTTTCCATTTTTATTGAAATTTTAGTAATTTTGATATTTGCTTTGTCAATTTTAATCATATTTTTTTTTGTTTCTATGTAGCTAGAATACTTTATTTATTTTATTTATTTATTTATTTATTTTTTGCAGATTTATGCAAAACTTTTTTTTGAGGTAAAGGGCATTTAAAACAACTCTTATTATTTATAAATATAATTTCCATGTCCACTGCAGTAATAAGCTTCCTTTTTTTTGCATTATAGTAAGGAGAATGTGTGATGAAATATACTTTTACATAAATATACTATGTAGAATAAATGGGTTATACATTTTTTGGTACACATTTTATTTTGAAATGGGTTTTTGACACGTTTTTTAAGATTTCTAAAACATATGGCTAGACAAAAATAATAATAATAATAATAATAATAATAATAATAGTTAATAATAAATAACTAAATGTTTTTTTTATATTCATAAAATAAATAAGGTTTCTAGAGACAAAAAAAGGAAATTACATTTTGCATGAAGAACATTGCTTAATTTTTTTTTATTTTGAAGTTTTTAATGACAATGAATATTATTTCATCTAAAGAAAATTTTCACTAATGCCTTTATTTTATATTAGAGCCGCAAAATACATAAAGCATCTTTTTAATCCAATTATGAATTCCGCATTATTCTGATGGGGAAAAAATGGTTTTACTTTTAGTATTATTTACTATCTACTATTACAGCATGCATTCATATTTTGAACTAGCTTTTATTTTTATATATTCAGTTTTCCTTTAAATTTGTTGTTAAGTTGTAGTCATTTTGATATTTGTCATTTTTAATAATATTTGTTGTTTCTAAAAAATTAGCTAGAATTATGTGCATTGTTGTAATGAGAAATTGTGGCAAAATATACTTTTACATAACTAGAACATGTAAAAAAACAATTTTGCTCATATTTTATTTTATTACACGTTTCGTAGGATTTATAAATTATTTGGCTAGCCATTTTTTATTATTAATAAATAAAAAATATTTTTAAAATATTTATAAAATAAAGAAGGTTTTGGCTTGTCACTATGTATTCATTCAAAAATTATATACATAAATAAAAAATATATAAAGTATATACCCTAATGATTTTTGGCATAAAAGAAAAACCGATCATTTTGACCAATACAAATTATTTTTGGCTATTGCTACAAATAAACCCGTGCTACTTAAGACTGTTTTTGTGGACCAGGGTCACAAATAATATTTAAAAGCATAAGCTCTTCCACGTGTATAATATAATCTCGTTGGAGAGCGCTGCAGTAGCGCCGCGCGGCCGCATGGAGTCGCTGTTGGCGCAGTTACGCAAGTTGTAAAAGCGTGTGTTGTGTAACATGACGTTTAACGCCACAGAAACTTTAACTCCTGCTTTTTTGTTGACGATTCGCGCGTGTAGACCTCGTGCACTCATTTTACTTTCCGCAGATATCAAAACATATGCTTTATCCGTGCGATTCTTCAATGAGGAGCTGGAAAAGTGCAGGAAGGAAACAGAGGAAAGTCATCGAGACACTTTAACCTTCATGAACAGAGCTGACACAAACACCGCTAATTTCAGCCCTTGCGCTGTTCGTTCTGCACGATTAATGCCACAGATTATTATATAATCACCTCAGTGAATGAATGAGTGAATGTCATGTGTGCATTTAGAGTCGTAAACACACTTACGCTGCACGAGCCGGCACGCGCCTCCCAAAACCGCCATTATTTCCCGCTCTGGCGAAAATTCTCCTCTTGTTCCAACGGCGGAAAACTGCGAAATGCTTAAGGTGCAGAATTAAACCGCTTCTTTGTCGCCTCCGTGTCTCTAAAGCGCCGAAATTCCGATATAGAGCTGCTGATCGGTGTCAGTGTTATCACGGCGTGATGACGTGACTGGCCCCGCCCCCGCGCACACACCCTCGCGTACGTCAGCACGCCGCTGAGGCTTGCGTGACGCTTCATTCTGTGTGATTTATTCACATTAAACAAACAACACAAAAACAAAGTTAGTCCAAATGTCATACTTTTTTAATTATGGAGGCCTGAACCTGTAGAAATTAAATAAATATATGTAATAATATGGAAATGTGTAAAGGAATACATGAAAAAGTAAACACAATTAATTTTGAATTAAATTTAGTCCTGAATTTATTTTTGCATCCCCCCCCCTCTCTATTGTTTTCATATATTTATTTTAAATTTTTTTTTTTAATTCCTTCTTTATATATTATATATATTATTATTATTTATTTGTTATTATAGTTTTTGTTAATATGTTGAATTAAAAATCTCATTAATGTCTTTCATTTTTATTGTAGAGCCACAAAAAAATACAAAGCCTCTTTGAATCTAACTATGAATTATGAATTATGCATTATTCAGAGAAAAAAATATATTTTAGTGTTATTTTTATTTATACTGTATATTTTCCATTTTATCTGCTTTTGTCATTGCTAATAGTTTTTTATATTTCAGTTTAGCTTTAATTTATATTTTCACTGATTTATTTTGATTTTGTCTCTTTTATTATTTTTCTTAATTTTTTAAAAGGTTTTATTTATTTATGCTTAAAGTTAAACTTAAAGAAATAGCTTTTTTGTTTTGTTTTCTGTATTTATTTTTATTTGTATTCCTTTTTATTTTTCATTCCTTCTTCATTTGCAACATATATATATATATATATATATATTATTTTCATATTATTTAAATGCTATTATAGTTTTTATTAATATTTTGAATTACCTACCTTTAATTTAATTTTTTATTTAAATTTTAATTTTAGTAATTGTGTTTTGCCTTAAAAGTCTCATTAATTTCTTTCATTTATATTTTTACAAAAAATATAAAGCCTCTTTTAATCTAATTATGAATTATGCATTATTCTGAGAAAAATCTTTTAGTGTTATTTAAATGTATATTTATTCATACTTTATTTTTTCTTCATTTTAAAAAGGTTTATTTATTTTTTATATTTAATTCCAAATAGTAATTTTAGTGCTTCAACTTAAACTTATTTAATTAAATAAAAAAACAAGTTTTGTCAATAAAAATCTGAAATAATTGAATTATTAGACTGACAGAAAGTTTATATTTATATATATTCATATTATTATTATACATATTATTTAAATGCTATTATTAAATGATATTTTTACTTTTGTAATTTTATGTGTTTTGCCTTAAAAGTCTCATTAATTCCTTTAATTTATAATTTAGAGCCACAAAAAATATATAAAGCCACTTTTAATCTAATTATGCATTATTCTGAGAAAACAAATATATTTTAGAGTTATTTAAATGTATATTTATTCATACTTTAGATTTTCAGATATCTGCTTTTGTCATTGGTACTAGTTTTTTTTATATACTGTACATATATTTCTGTTTAGCTTTATATTATATTTTCGCTGATTTATGTTGATTTTGTATTTTTATTAGTTTTTCTTCATTTTAAAAAGGTTATATTTATTTTTCTATTTATCCATTGATTTTAAATTTAATTCCAAATAGTAATTTTAGTGTTTCAACTTAAACTTATCTAAATAAAAAACACGTTTTGTTAATAAAAATCTGAAATAAATCAGTGTAATTATTAGATTGACAGAAAGTTGAAGAACAGAAGTAGGAGACGAAGTGAAGAAGATTAAAAGCATCAGATTTTATTAAATAATCTTAGCTGCATGTTTCAACACTCAAATCCAACAGTGTTATTAAACCACACACTCCTTCACAAACTTTCTCATGATGTTAAAAACCTTAAAGGCATTCTCATATCTTCAACCTATTAAACCACACAAGCTTAAGACTAAACAACAAAAAAATATAAATGACTAATCAATGAGTAAATCAATAAAATGTCTATAAATGAATCATAAATGAGTTTGCATTTGAGGATCCTTCTATATATAAAACCTGCAAATTACTTTGTAAATGAATTTTTATCAAATTCATCCACAACCAACAGTGTGCTTGAATTACAAGGAAGTAAAAGCAACACCATTATTTTTTAGCCCTGTTTTTAACAGGTTTTTCCTGCAGTAACCAGTTCTGCCGTAACAAAATAGATTTTCTCTTTAAACCAAACAAATCCTCACAATGCTCTTATTCATTTGTTAATCAGATTGTCATTAGTAACGGTTATCAAAAATAATATTTTATTGCCATAATTGTTTATTGCTTGAAGATATTAGTAAAATCCTAAGATAATACAACTTTAAAATCAAGCCCTTGCTTATTTAATGTGACATATTTCTTTTATCTGAATTTATTGAACAATCAATAATGTTGTTTTTGAGTGGACAGAGTTACTACATTTGAAAAAGGTTATAAAAGACACAAACTTCATCTTTTGGAGTAAGGTTGGACCCGTTTATTGTTCTCAATCATGTGCATTGAAAGAGTAAACAGCAGTCTCTGCTGCCCTCTACTGGAAAAAAAGCACAAATGCATGATCTCATTGATTTAGATCAGACATATTCACTTGGTCCCAAGCAATGAAAGTGGTTTGATTTCCTGTTTGGTCTCTTAGAGATGTTTGTGTGTGTGTGCACACTTGTACAGCTGTCTTTGTTGAGTTTTAAATATTTTACTTTCTAAGACTCCTTTAATATCCTGTTTTAGGGTCAAGACTTGATTTTAGGAATCAGGTTAGAATTATGTAAAGGTTAGGGTTTGGGTAAAGCACTTAGTGGAGCTACAGATTGCATTGTGTCAACGTACATTGGTGCTCAAACGTTTTTAATGTTGTTTAAAAAAAGTCTCTTATGCTCTTCAAAGTTCCATTTATTTGATCAAAAATACATCAAAAAGTAATATTATTGCAATTCATGCAATAGGTTTTTATTTGAATATACTTTAAAATATATCATTTTTCATCAGCCATTACTCTAGTCTTCAGTGTCACATGATCCTTCAGAAATCATTCATATATACTGATTTATTAATTTTGGAAATGTTGGAAACAGTTGTGTTCAGTAAGATTTTTAAAAGGAGACTTTTCTGCTAATCAAGGCTGCATTTATTTGATTACAAATCATGTAATATTGTGAAATGTTAATGCAATTTAAAACAGTGGTTTTCTATTTTAATATACTTTAAAATAGAATTTATTCCTATGATGCAAAACTGAATTGTCAGTCACATGAGACTGACAATTTCCTTCAGAAATCATTCTAATATGCTGATTTATAATATTTTTCAGGATTTTTTGATGAATATAAGTCTTTACTATCACTTTTTATCAATTGAACACATTCTTACTGAATAAAAGTATTCATTTCTTTCAAAGAGAGAAAGAAGGAAACAATGTACAGACCCCAAACTTTAAACGAGGTGTTTATTGTTACAAAAGTTTCCCATTTTAAATAAATGCTGTTCTTTTTAACCTTTTATCCATCAAAGAATTATGAAAAAAGTATATAATACTTCTGTGACAATAAATCAGATTTCTGAAGGATCATGTGACACTGAATACTGGAATAATGATGCTGAAAATTCAGCTTTGCATTACAGAAATAAATTACATTTTAAAGTACATTAAAATGGAAAAACACTATTTTAAATTGCAATAACATTTCACATTTTTTTCTGTATTTTTAATAAAAAAAAGAGCAGAAGTCTCCTTTAAAAAGCATTCAAAATCTTACTGATCCCAAACTTTTGAGCGGCAGTGCATGTCCTCACAAAGACAGCTGTATAGGGTTAAGTGTGTGTGTTTAAGGCCGGCAGCGCTGAATGAAGCGTGGATACAGGCAGACGTCACGGATGTGGTGACGGTTCAGCAGCCAGGTGAGGAAACGCTCCAGACCCAGACCGTATCCGCCATGAGGACACGTGCCGAACTTCCTCTGCAACACACAAATATTCGTATCAGTTGTGATATGACAAAGGGCTTGGCAATATACTACATATCTGCAATGATTTTGGTAGCATTTTTGCATCCATTTACATTATTATTTTTAAACTAAACTGTAAAAAAAGACTTTTTTTCACAGTAAATAAAGCAAAGATTTTAGATTATTTTTTATTAAGAGTGTTTGTGTTTACAAGAACATACCATTTCAGTCTTTCTACTTCAAAATTTCACGTTTAATTCAGTGTTACTGGCGGTTTCTTCGTTAATATTTGTGAAATTTATTAGCAAACTTTTACAGTGCATTTCAAAGAATCAATTCTTAATTTAATGATCAACATGTTTGCATTAAAGTTTTCGCATATGTGACCCTGGACCACAAAACCAGGCATAAGGATCGATTTTTTGAAACTGAGATTTGTACATCATCTGAAAGATGAATAAATAAGTTTTCATTGATTGTTGTATAGGTTAGATAGGACAGATACAACTATTTGAAAATCTGCAATCTGAGGGTGCAAAAAAAAAAAAAAAATCAAAATACTGAGAAAATCTCCTTTAAAGTTGTCCAAATCGAGTTCTTAGCAATGCATATTACTAATCAAAAATGAAGTTTATATATATTTACGGTAGGAAATACATAATATCTTCATGGAACTTTAAGATGATCAAAAACATTGTAAAAATCATGAAATATTATTACTATTTAAAATAACGTTTTTCTACGTCAATATGTTTTACAATATAATTAGGGCTGTCAAACGATTAATCGTGATTAATCGCATCCAAAATAAAAGTTTGTTTACATACTGTTAGGGATGTAACGATAACCGGTTTGACGATAAATCATGATAAAATTCTCCACGGTTAGTATTACCGTTTCATCTTTAAATTATCATTAAAACCGTGTTTGATTACCACGATTTGAACAACTTATGATAAATATATTCTGTCCAGTGTAAAGCAGAGTTTAAATAACAGTCTCATGTGCGCAGAGCACGCAGAGTAGTTTCGTTTTGAATGAAATCATGACGGAAAGATTGGAGGTTTTAAAAGAGTGCTGAGGGAATATACAAATGAATATAGAAGTGAATGAATTATATGAATATACCTTTAATGGTTCTGACTGTCTTCAGAAAAGATTTGATGGCATTGTGTTTTGATCTTCATTCCATGTAATGCCTAATCAAGTAGTGTTCTTAATCGCAATGCTTTGTCCACGGAGTTTACAGAAACAGTTGTAACTTTGCTGTTCCACAAGTGCCGCCTAGTGGCAGAGAGTGGATTTACATTGACTTACAATTATGTTCAGCCTGTTTGTAGTTTGTCTAGCTAAAACGGACCAAATTTTCATGCATTGCTGTCATTTGACCTTTTGACTAAAAACAAGGATTCTACAAATTTAAACAATTCACATAATAGGCTACATCTAGAATTATTTTGATAAAACACATATAACCATTTATTGATTTGACAACCATTTTCTTTATTTAAAGGATAAAATGTGAAGTTTACCATTTTATAAAACTTTTTCAAAGCTTTATTTGAACATTTCAAACATGTTATTAGATAAGTGTTGAAGAGAACTGTTGTCAGTCATGTTATAATATAAAATCTTATTGGTAATGTTATTGTTTTAGAGTTTGTGCAAACAGAAGTCATTTTACATGTTGTTAGTTGATTTTAAATATAAAACTTGGTGAAACAATTTGTGTAAGTACTTTTTAAACATTTCCAGCACATTTTAACAATACCGTGATAATATTGATAACCGTGATCATTTTTGTCACTATAATCGTGATAAGAAAATTTCATACCATTACATCCCTACATACTGTATGTGTGTTTACTCTGTATATTTATTATGTACATTTAAATACACACACATACATGTATATATTTTAAAAAAATATTGATATGTATATATTTATACCTGTATACAATTTTAATTATATATAAATAGAAATATTTCATATATAAATCTAAAATATTTGTCCTTAATATATACATGTATGTGTGTGTATTTATATATACATAATAAATATGTACACAAACATATAGCATGTAAACATAAACTTTTACTTTGGATGCGTTAATCGTTTGACAGCACTATAATATAATTTATTCTTGTGAGCGAGTGCTGAATTTTCAGGATCATTACTCGTCTTCAGTGTCACATGATCCTTTAGAAATCTTTGCTCCTCAAGAAACATTACTGATTATTATCACTTTTGCCCAATATTTTGGCAGGAACCATCATACATTTTATTTTTCAGGATTCGCAGATAAATCGAAAGCTCAAAAGTATAACATTTATTTGAAATGGAAGACTTTCGTAACATTATAAATGTCTTTACTCTCGCTTTTGATCATTTTAATGCATTTTTGATCAATAATTTTTGAAAGGTAGTTGATATGAAACATAGCCAATAAGCTGTTACCTGGTCGGTGTACCAATAGTAGGGTGTGGAGTCGATTCCCTCTCTCTTGTATCCTTCCAAGAGCTCCTCGGCGTCCCAGATACGCATGGAGCCTCCCACGATCTCACCGACGTTGGGCATCAACACATCCACCTGACAAACACAAACACATCAGCCAATCAGACTCAACTCTGCTGAATAATGCTGCAAAATTTCAGTGCTTTTGTCCTTTTACATATTAATGTATTTTGTTCTGGTAACTCCGCCCACAGCGGAATCTCATTGGTCCAAATAACTGCATAATAAACACTAAATATAATTTGATTGGTTGCTACTGTATTATTGTTTTTAATTTTTCTGCTGGTTAATGACAATTCTGACCGATTCGGTGAGGCGACGGTCCTCAGGGCAGCGCTGCATGTAGAAGGATTTGATCTCGGCTGGGAAACGACACAGCAGGATGGTCTCATTAATGGTGTCAGTCATCAGTCGCTCAGGGGCTTCTGGGATATCCTGTGGAAAGGACACATAATTCAAGCATTTCAGTCTTCTGTTCTGCGTAGCTGAGCACTCTTGGCAATTACATACGACACTCAATATACCACACCTCTCCAAACTCATAGAATGTTCCGTCATCCTTCTTGATGTTGTGCTCTTTCAGCCACACAATGGCATCCGGGTAGTTCATCCTCTTGAATGGACGCTTGGGAGGCTTGAAGTCCTGCAAGAGAGAGAGAAAAAAAAAAATTAATAATTCCAGAGCCTCCATACTTTGACAAATTTCCATAACGCTTCCAGTCATTTCACCTTAAACGAAAAATATTAACAAATTATTTACATTAAACTGAAATAAAAGACAAAAAACATTTATTTTAGAATATATATATATATATATATATATATAAATAAATTATATAAATTAGTTGAACTAAATTAATAATAATAATAATAATAATAATAATAATATCTTAAAAATATATATCCAGAGCCTACATCACCTTTCCAGTCATTAATGACAATGATTTTAATGTTAACTAAAACAGTTTTTTTTATATTTACTGATAATATTTAATGATATTTAAGAATTTATAAAATATTTACTTAAATTGAAATAAAAATAAATGTACAGAAATAAATGTTCAGAAATATTAACATTTAAAATTATTTACATTACACTGAAATAAAAGACAAAACTTTATTCAAATAAACTTTATATAAACTTTATTATTTTATTTTAGTCAGTTGCCACTGCAACATATCTACTTTTTTAATCTAAAAAAAAAATACATACAAACACACACACACACACACACATATATATATATATATATATATAATTTTTTTTTTAATTAAAATAAAATAAACATTATGTTTAAATAAATTAATAAATAAACAAATATATATTTTTTGGTTTTCTTTAATTGAAATAAAAATAAACATTGTTAAAAAAAAAAAAATATATATATATATATATATATATATATATATATATATATATATATATATATATATATATATATAACAAAAACAAAAATATATTTTAAAAATATTTACTGATAATATTTTATAATATTTAAAAATTCATCAAATATTAATTTGATATAAATACTGAAATACTAATTTCAATAAAAACAAATGTTATCTGAAATTAAATAAAAGACAAAAATGCAACATTTCAAATGTTGCGTTTAAAGAGCTAAAATTGAATAAAACAAACAAATAAACAAACAGTTACTAAACTTTAAAATTGAAAGAAATATTTAAAAGTTTATCAAATAAAAAAAATTACAAATACTTTAATAACGCATTAATGATACTAAAATACTACTGCTTTGTGATAAGAGTTTCATAATAATAATAATCATCAAATAATTTAAATTAGACCGATTAGTGAACCTATTTGAGTGATTTACTGAAAAGAACTGATTTTATAGGCACAAGATCAATATATTTTAGCTAATTTCCATCAATTTTACAGGCCTGAATAACATAATCCATGCCTAAACTGTAAAATATTAAGATATTTCCAGTCTTTCCAAATCTGTGATGCTCAGAAACATAGGAGGCCCTTGTGTGAGGTCAGAGGTCAGAGGTCGTACCGGGTTGATGTCATAGAGCAGCTTCGCAGCAGGAGACTTCAAGACCCTGTCGACCACGTCGCACACCAGATCCTCCAAGCGGTTCAGAAGGTCTTCATAGGATATGAAGGGACACTCAGCCTCGATGTGAGTGTACCTGAAAACACAAACACACTCACATGCTTCTGTCTGTTTTTTACAAAGTAAAATGAATCCTGACCGGCCCCGGACTCACTCGGACAGGTGTCTGCGTGTGCGCGACTGCTCTGCGCGGTACGACTGCGCGATGCAGAAGGTGTCGCCCAGCGCAGGGATGCAGGTCTCCAGGTAGAGCTGAGAGGACTGCGTCAGGTACGCGTTCTCACCGAAATAGTTGAGACTGAAGAGAGTGGAGCCTCCCTCCACCTGCGTCTGCACCAGGGTGGGCGGAGTTATCTGAAAACGACAACAAACAGACAACTGTGTTTAATAAAATCAAAAAAATTTGCAAACTTTTTTTAAAGCCCTGAACTGAAATCAAATGATTCGTGAACCCACACCGAAGTTCCAAACTGAATCAAATGGTTCACGAACCTGCACTGAAGTTCCAAACTAAATCAAATGATTCGCAAACTCACTCCGAAGTCCCAATCTGAATCAAATTATTCGCGAACCTGCTCCGAAGTCCTGAACTGAATCATGATTCGCAAACTCGCACCAAAGTCCTGAACTGAATCAAATGATTCACGAACCTGCTCTGAAGTTCCGAACTGAATCGAATGATTCGCAAATCCGCAACGATGTTCCAAACTGAATCAAATGATTCACAAAATTGCATTAAAGTTTCAAACTGAATCAAATTTGCAAACCCGCTCCGAAATTCCAAACTGGAACAAATGATTTGTGAACCTGCACTGAAGTTCTGAACTAAATCAAATGATTCCCGAGCCTGCTACGAAGTCCCAATCTGAATCAAATGATTCGCGAACCCGCACTGTAGTCCCGAACTGAATCAAAGGATTCGCAAACCTTCTCCGAAGTCCTGAACTGAATCAAATGATTCACGAACCTGCTCCGAAGTTCCGAACTGAATCGAATGATTCCCAAATCCACAACAATGTTTTTAAACTGAATCAAATGATTCCCGAAATTGCACCAAAGTTTCGAACCGAATCAAATGATTACCGAACCTGCTATGAAGTCTCAATCTGAATCAAATGATTTGCGAACCCGCACCATAGTCCTGAACTGAATCAAATTATTTGTGAACCTGCTCCGAAGTCCTGAACTGAATCAAATGATTCACGAACCTGCTCCGAAGTTCCGAATTGAATCGAATGATTCGCAAATCCGCAATGAAGTTCCAAACTGAATCAAATAATTTGCGAAATCGCACCCAAGTTCCGACCTGAATCAAGTAACCGCCAACCTGCATCGAACACCCGAACTAAATCAAATGATTTGCCAACCTGCACAAAGTCCCAAAATGAATCAAATGTTCGCAAATCCGCAACAAAGTTCCAAACTGAATCAAATGATTTGCCAACCTGCACCGAAGACCCGAACTGAATGAAATAATTTGCAAACCCGTACATTCAAAAATGCAAAAAAGTGCTGCTGGGGTATAAAAATCTGTAAATCGGTGCTCTTTGGATGCGGCAATCTTGTATTACATCAAAAAAACTACTAAATCCAAGGCACTCAAGTGTGGAGAAAATATATAAAGCCTTTATTCACATGGCTTAAAGTATTGTAAAAACAACACATTTGTGTACCGACACGTTGCGGCTACCTCATTGCATCAGGGTGTCTTCGCAAACCCATCCCGAATTGAATCAAATGATTTGTGAACCCACACCGAAGTCCCAAACTGAATCAAATGATTTGCGAACCCACACTGAAGTTCCAAACTGAATTAAATGATTTGCGAAATCGCACCAAAGTCCTGAACTGAATGAAATGATTTGCCAACCTGCACTGAAGACCCGAACTGAATGAAATGATTCGCAAAGCTGTTTCGAAGTCCCAAATTGAATCAGATTTGTGAACCCGCACCAAAGTTCCGATCTGAATCAAATGATTTACAAACTTGCTCTGAAGTCCTGAACTGAATCAAATATTTTACGAACCCACACTGCAGTTTTAAAATGAATCAAATGATTCATGAACCTGCTCTGGAATCGCAAACTGAAGTCCCGAATTGAAACAAATGTTTTAAGAACCCGCACCGAAGTTCTGAACTGAATCAAATGGTTTGCAATCCACATAGAGTGCTTCGAAACAGTGAATCATGTTAATGATTCATGTAAATTATTTAACTGATTGGGAGTTTCGAAAAGCCCATCACTATAAGTGCTTTTTAAAATCATTACAAACCATGTTGAAATTCGCAATTGAATGGCTCTTTTAATTTGATTTGGTTTTGCTAGTGAATCGCCTGAACTGAATTATCGAAGTCACGAGTTTGGATCAATCAGAGCCGTTCCACCGTAAACGACTCACTTGATTGATTCAGTTTGTCTTGTTCCTCTTTTCTCGTCTTTCGCGACCCATATTTTAATTCCAAAGATAACATCCAACACAAATCTATGAACATATTGAGGTGAGGTAACTGTTTTACAGGTAACTAGTGAAACACTCTATTAATTTGACGAGCTGCAGCTCAAAATACATGTTAGATTGGAAACATTGTGCATTACGATAGAGTTTATAGCTTAAGTCACTATATTTTAAATGGGTTAAATTTAAATATTTGGCTGAGCTATTTCTTTAACACATGGTTTGGGAAATCACCTCGCAGTAATCCCGGCTGAAGAAGTGATCCCGGAAACACTGCATGACAGCAGATCGGACTCTCAAGATCTTGGAGACGTTTTCACCACGGATCATCATGTGTCTGTTGTTGAGCTGCACATCCACGTCAGACTCCTCGTTCACCAGGTTATCAGCGCCGCCGGCCGGAGCGAGACCGATCAGCTCCCAGAAATCACAGTGCAGCTCATGGCCGCCCGGAGCCTTTCAATACAAACCGATAAACAGATTTCAGGGTGAGTAAATAATGATAGAACCTTCATTTTTGTTAAACTATACCCTTAAATATAGATCAATATTATTAATCATTGTATTAAATTCATATCCAGGGTAATTTCTTACCTGTTTGCCCTCAGGAACAGGTTTCACGATTCCATACAGAGCAACGGTGCTCTCCGTAGACAACACCAGGCCATTATAACACTGACACTGCACACAACACATACTCATCAACTCAGAGACTATTTCAATTCACTGCATTTTACTTCTTTTATTGATTAAACATGGCTAATTTGGACAATAATGCAAACCATTTCAAAACAAATAAAAAATATTGAAATATGCCTCAGAGATCATCACATTCTGTGCTGCTTGAAAGCCTGAGAACCCTTTAGAATTCTATATATTTCTGCATAAATATAACTTACACAGTTGAGGTCAAAAGTTTACATCCCCCTTTCAGAACCTGCAAAATGTTAATTATTTTACCAAAATAAGAGGGATCATATAAAATGCATGTTATTGTTTATTTAGTACCGACCCAAAAAGATATTTCACACTAAAGATGATCACATATAGTTCACAAGAGAAAATATTAGTTGAATTTATTTGATTCTTAGTACTGTGTTGTTCCCGGAATGATCCACAGCTGTGTTTTTGTTTTGTGATAGTTGTTCATGAGTCCCTTGTTTGTCCTGAACAGTTAAACTGTCTGCTGTTCTTTAGAAAAATCCTTCAGGTCCCATAAATTCTTTGGCAATTCCAGCATTTTTGTGTATTTGAACCCTTTCCAAAAATGACTGTATGATTTTCCAAACTGAGGACAACTGAGGGACTCGTACGCAACAATTACATAAGGAAAAAATGCTCCAGAAGGAATAAACATGCATTAAGAGCTGGGGGTGAAAACTTTTGACTCAAAGATATGTGTACATATTTCTTATTTTGCCTAAATATCAAATTTTTTTCCATTTAGTACTGCCCCTCAGAGACTACCCAGAAGACAAAATAAGTTAAATTTACCCTTTTTTCAAACTCAAAACGTTTTCACCCCCAGCTCTTAATGTATCTGTAATAGTTGCATGTTGCATATGAGCCCCTCAGTTGTCCTCAGTGCGAAAAGATGGATCTTAAAATCATACAGTCATTCAAAAACACATTCAGGTAACAGCAATGTAAACTTTTGAACGGGTAATTTTTATAAATTCAATTATTTTCTCTTGGACTTTATGTAAACATCTTTTATGTGAAATATCTTTTTCAGGTCAGTACTAAATAAACAATAACATGCATTTTGTACGATCCCTCTTATTGCAGTAAAATAATGAACATTTTGCAAATTCTGAAAGGGGGTGTAAACTTTTGACCTCAACTTTAAGAATCTTTATCTGCAGCTATTGCTGCAAAAGAGGGTCACATCAGATACTAAAAGCAAAGATTCAAAATACTTTTTCCACTCACAGATATGTAACACTTGATAATTTTTTCTCAAATAAATAAATAAAGTATTTATTTTTGTCTGTTTTCAAGAATTCTGATGATGTTTTGGGTTACGTTTATGCAGAAAAATTCTAAAGGGCTCACAAACTTTCAAGCAGCATGTAGATATATATATATATATATATATATAATATTTATTAGGGGTGTAACGATATGCGTATTTGTATTGAATGGTTCAAAGGTGATTTCCAAATGAAAGTGATCTTTCCTATGGCCTACTCCCTTTTGGAGCTTGGAGTTTAGACTTTGGATTAAGCAGGACATAAATATCTTTTTATTGTTGTTACTGTTGCAAATAAACATACATTTTAGATTTGCTATATAACACAAACTAATATATATATATACACACACACTTTTTCAAATCAAAAATGTATGTTTATTTGCAACAGTAACAACAATAAAAAGATATTTATGTCATTAAAACCTAACAAAAAAAATCATTATGCCACCATGCTGCGTTGTCACAGGAACATGGCAGCAGAAGATAATAAGGAAACGTCTATATAATGGCATGCACATGTTGGCACTGCTCACTCCAAAGTCTAAACTTCCTTTGAAGGGTGTAGGGCATAGGAATGATCACTTGCATTTCATTTCCAGTCGTACTGAACCCGTGAACCGTTTGATACAAATACGTGTATCGTACACCCCATATATATATATATATATATATACACACACACACACACTTTTATAGAATATATGTTTTATGCATTTTATTAAAATAATAAATATTTCTTTACTTATAATATAAGCTTTTATTTCAATTAATTAACTTTTAATTCATTTTTTTATTAGGGCATCACTTAATATAGCCTTAATCCTATATAGTTTTTGCTTTTATGTTATTTAGTTTTAATTAGTGCATCATCCAGCCTTAATCCTATATAATTTTATTTTAATCATATAAATGTTTTTTAAATTAGAGCAATGGCCAGCTTTAATCCAAACACCTAACAGCCCGAATAACTAACAGGGGACTAATTTACGCATTGATCATTGTTTAAAACACTGAAAAACCAGTACCAGTTTGTCCGTAAGAACACACTGCAGAAAACCAGTTCCGTCGCGCAGAACGATAAACAGGAGGTTCTTTCCTGAGAAAACATAAGCAAATAATTAATCAAACAAGTTACATAATGCATAATCTTGTAGTAGATTCTGACTGAAGCCGTTTCATAAGGCTACTGAGAATTTCTGGATGCGTGTATCTGCTTGCCTTGTCTTCGCAAACGATGGACCCAACCGAACACCTTCACACGCTGCTCTCTGAGTGCCTCCAGTTTATCAATCTTTACCTAAGCATGACAGAAAACACCAGAAAAACAACTTTAAGATTAAGAAGATAACTTCCAATGGCTAATATGGAGTATTATATAATATGCATAATTATATAACCCAGAAACTGAATTCAATACTGTAATGGGACCGATGGATTAATGGCATTTAAAAAGGCTTAAATAAAAAAAAAATTGCCATGCAACACTCTGAATCAGACTACTTTCTCAACCTGACTAAATAATACCTTATGCACATGCATACTGCTGTGATGTGCATGTTTATTTACATCTTACAAATGCAACAACTGATGCACATGTAATGTACATGTAAACAAATTTGTGAATCAGATTATAAAGTTTGAGTATGTATAAACCAAACTTTGAGAATCTGAATTTAAATCTAATTCATTTGGAGTGACGAAATGTTGCACAATTTTTTTCATCTGACTTGTGTTTTTACAACAGCTACATTTACATTTCCACTTTGATATTAATCAAAGAAACAGTATTAGAATATTCAGTAGAACACAAAATGTTATGAATGATTATATTTTGTGTATTAATTACATCAATAGTTGCCTCTAAAACCCCTTACGATCCTCAGACTTAGATGATCAATTTTAAATTCTGTAAGAAACACTGACCGTTTTGGGTTTAGGAAGGCTGGCGTCGTTCTCAATGATGATCTTTTTTGCTTCTTCCAGATTCTTCTCTCTGCGTTCAGCATCTTCAACCTGTCAATCATGACATCAGAGGTTAAAACATACATACAGGACCGTGACGTGGAGCTCAGTTTACGGAGACAGGATCCACATACCTCCTTCTTGTCTTTGCCTTCACTCTTCATTTGCTTTGCACTAAAAAGCTTCTTTGCGCTCTTCATTTGTGTCTTAGAGATGACAGTCCAACGCTAACACAAACACACCCCCATATTAATTAATGCATGACAAAATGTGCAATATTTTTACAAGCGCTATAAAAACTAAATTGCAACGCAGAGTTCAAGTGTATGTCAGGAACCAATGTTTTAAATCAATAGATTTATATGGCTATTCATGTTACTGTTAGTTGTTGGTTTCACATGACACACCTCTCCTTCCTTCTGGGAGTCCACATAGATCACAGGAAAAGGTTCTTTTCCAACAAACATCAGTGCCTGAAAATATTACAGATGACATTAGGAAATATAAATGACGCATGAAGTATGAAACACAATACAGAAAATTACCTGCATCATCATTTAAACTGTGTTTTATGAGAAAAAATTGAAAAAACTTGAGTTCACCTTGAGGGGCGTTTTAAAGGGCTTCTGCTCTGATCCGTCTCCATCCTCATCACTGCCCTTTGTTTCAGACACGTACAGCTCTTCTACAGGAGCAAACAACAGCGGCGTTAACATTTTACCTTTTTCCAACGTGTACATGCTGATTAAGAGCCGCAAGTCATCTGTTAGCTGAAACGTCTGATCGTTTATAATTTGCTGTTAGGTGCCAGTGCATCAGAAATTCATGAAACTATGCATGCTTGCTCAGAATGACTTGTTCTCCATATGCAAAAAGTTTTGCAGATATAAAATTAGTTATCTTTTGATCTTTTTTTAATAAATAGTAGTGGCAACACTGTTCAAGATGTCCAAAAAACATTTGCAAATTAGCATCTTTAATATCTTGGCATTACATTGACAAAGTTTGATGTAAATTGTATCATTGCCCTAGAAGGAGTATTGAAAACCCTAGAGCAGGGGTGCCCAACCCTGTTATTGGAGATCTACCTTCCTCCAGAGTTTAGTTCCAACCCTGATCAAACACACCTGTCTGTTATTATCAAGTGCTCCTTCAGATCCTAATTAGTTGGTTCAGGTGTGTTTGATCAGGGTTGGAGCTGAACTCTGCAGGAAGGTAGATCTCCAGGAACAGGGTTGAGCACCCCTGCCCTAGCAGGGTTTGTAAAAAAAAAAAAAATTCATATTCAAACCAAAATAGCCGACTTTTTGTTGGTCGTAGCGGATGACTGTAAATTAGAAAGTTGTCCATCTTAATGAGAACAAGTACCGACTTTGGTGTCTGTAGCTAAAACAAATCCATACATTTGTCAAAAGGTGGCACTATGGAGCACCTCCTTCATGTCTATTTCTGAACCTTTGCCAGTGTCTAACGGTTAATAACTGATGTTACATCAAGTCTAATCCAATTCTAAGCATGTTAAGTGCTTCAAAAACCTCTTTTACATCAATCATGTTTTGACATTATAAATCAGATGTAAATATGAGGCTGATTTCAAAGCATTTTAAATCTGACATACTTCCTGTTTCCCATTTTTCGCCCTAATTTTAATCGCCATTTGAGATATCAAAAGCCCCTTGCAATTTAGCATCCTCTTGAGATCATGACTGAGTTTGTTGGCAATCAGATGAAAAACCTAGGAGGAGCACATCACATTCCAGAGCATGTTTGTATAAACAATCCACAATAGCTGACTTCCTGTTGGGTGTAGTACTAACTGTGAGCATGACAATTACCCTCCAAAATGCCTAAAAGCTTAAAACTAAATAAATTAATTAAAAAGACAAATCTGTAGAAAAACAGTTTAGGCCCTAACAAGTGATTTTAGATTGTAGTTGTTAATAAAGCTCTTTTGGAATCTTAATCTTCAAGCCCCTACATCATTCAGTTCCTGAGACATGGGCATCTCAATGAGGCCGCATGTCCAGATTGTTGAATGTTACCCATTTTCAGTGGTCGAAAACCAAATGGTGGTCACTTTGTATACAGCTGATATTTATTTAATGTAAACACTAGACAGGGATCTAGATATCTCTGGGATTAAACCATATAAGGACTTAAAAATGAATTCCACACACAAAAGAATTCCAAAAGAAAAGTTTCCTAAGAACCTAAGAGGAAAACAAGATACAGTTCTAATTTTAACATAATTTTTTCTTCAGATATTGTTTTTAAATAAAATAAGTATCAGCTTTATACAAGTGACTACAATTTGGTTTTTGACTACTGAAAATGGGTCAAATTTAACAATCTGGACATCCCTATTGAGATCCCCATATCTCTGGGACTGAATGATGTAGGGCTTTGAAAATTAAGATTCCAAAAGATTTTATTAACAACTAGAATCTAAAATCATATTCTAATATCTTAAATAAGCTACTTCTTGAGTTATAGGCACGTGAACTTTGGAAAAAGAATATTTATGGCACTCAGATTGGTATGTGCAATGCAGTTCTCTTGACAGAAAGAAACGAGATATATCTCTAGTTTTAACATTATTTGTCCTTCAGACATTCGTCTTTAAAAGAAAAGTAGTATAATATTTTTGCAAACTGACCCACATTTGTTTTTTGAAAACATTGAAAATGTGCACATTTTAACGATTTTCTCCTGGAGCCATATTGAAATTCCAATATCTCTGGAACCGAATCTCACAGGACATTAAAAATAAAGATGACAAAAGGAAAGTTTGTTAAGACCCAATATCTAAAAGGGCAGTAAAATATCCTCAATACTTCTTGAGTTACAGGCATGCAAACTTTGGAGAAAAACTTAAAAAGTGCTGTTTTCCCATTTTGGAATGGTCACCATTGGCACATAAAGCAAAAAAGATGCTAAAATCAACCAATTTTACTAATAGAACTATCAATCTCCGTGTAAAAATAAGATGATCAAGATAATGGTGCTGCCATCTTTTCGGAAGCCATTTTACCCCACTCTAACTTGACTCTAAATCTAAGGTGAAAATTGCCCCATTTTGACCTCCCTCTACAAATTAGTAGATTAAGGGGTGGTCACACTGCACTTTTCATTCCACTGACTTTCATTCATAGGCATGCAAATGCGTCAGACAGGAAACACAATGCAAGCCTTTTTTTATTGTAATAACATTTACAATAGTGGGGTAACGGAGAGCATCACATATCAATATAAGAGCTACACAAATCAGCAAATCACTTCTGACCAAAAGGACTTGGAGAATGGGCAATGATAAAACAGATGTAGAATGCATTCTTCATCAGTATTACAAAATGAACACAATGAAGATATATTTTCAGAAAACTTGTTTAAGAATGAATTACAAGGGTATCTATGAATATGAGTTCTTTCATTTTACTTGGAATAAAAAATCTGTGAGGAATGGACCATAAATTATTCAGATCAGCATTTGCAAAACAGATCCTCCATTTAGAGTCGCACGCTGGAGTTGAAGAGAGCATTTCTGATAAAGACTTTGTTGCATTTTTTATTTTTTAAACTGAAACCTAATTACAATCTCCTAGTGAGATTGTTGCACCATTTAAAAGACACAAAATCAGGAAAAGAAAGAAGGCAGCCCTTTGTTTGGGCCGCTGAAGCAAACAAAGAGCTGTTCCGACTCTCTGACTGATGATTTGGTCTCTGAAGGGAGTCGTAGGTACCTTGGGTACATAGCCCCGTCTCGCTTTCATGACGACCTTGGAGTCGTTAGGCCCGAATTCCAAGCAGGAAAGACTCACAGAGAGCGCCTGCATGTCACCCATTCGCTTAAGAGCAGAGCAGTCTTAAACGTCAAAGGGCGAAGGTCAGCAGACTGAAGCGGCTCAAAGGGAGGGCCCTTAAGGGCTCCCAAGACCGTGGTCAGGTCCCAGTGAGAGGGCGAGGAGGATTTAGCCTCCTAGAACCCTTCAGGAAACTAAGAACGAGGGTGTTCTTACCCACTGACTGGCCGTCTATAGGAGCGTGATAAGCTGCTATAGCTGCTACATAGACCTTGAGCGTGGAGGGAGTTCGTCCCTTTTCCAAGAGCTCTTGCAGGAAGGACAATATCAAACGATATGTCACAGGAGGTAGAGTCTAAGGGGACCTTATCCGCATCCTTGATCTCGGTCAAGTTAAGCCAAAACTAGTATGTCAGTGAATTACATAGTTATTTTTTTTATTTTGTTTGGGAAATTATTTATTCATAAACAAAAATTCTTTAAATCGCAGCCCTCTTTTTCGCATTTCTTAATTGAAATCGATGCTTTCCTTAAATCTCTACGGTTAATTAAAAACAAGAAAAGTGAAAGATTTTTGAAATAATATGAGGATTTTTTTTTGCGTAATTTTTTTCTTCTGTATGTGTTTAAGATATTTTTATTATAATTATTTGATTTTGTTTATATATTTTAAGTTATTATTATATGTCTGTATGTATTTATCTTCGTATGTGAAACTTTACAAGAAGAGTCTTTTGCACATCTGTTTAATGTTTGCATAATAATCATAATAATAATAATATATATTATCAAAACAGTATAAAATTAAAGTGATTTTACTAGCTTATATTTTTTATATTTTGTTTTGTAGTGTTATCATCAACATCATCATAGTCAAAAAATGTAATAAAATTAATTCATTCCATTATATTTTTCAAAATCATCGCAAAATCAAAAGTGAAAGGGAGCCCATGCATCACTCATTATTGCAGAATTTGTCCTGCTCACTACTGTACTGTTATTTAATTATCACAAAAACAATGAAATAAAATAAATAAAAAAATATCAACAATAATAATAGTAATAAAAAATAATTAAATTCATTGACATTGCAAAATCAAAAGTGAAAGGGAGCCCATGCATTATCATTATTGCAACATTTTTCCTACTCTCTACTGTACTGTTAAATGTAAAAAAAAAAAAAAAAATGCTCAAAGTCTAGTGTGACCGGGGCTTATTTTCCCCGTAAATATTGATCTATGACATTTGATATTTTGGCTTTCATCACTGTAACGTTGCATATATATCTTTCCTCAGAAAAAAAAGAGCAAAATCAAAAATTTGAGCCGGGGAAGGTTTTGAAATTTGGTTGATTTGATATGGAGTGACCCACTTGTCATTTCATCAAACTACCAGCGAATGTGCTTGAAAGACACTGAAAACAATTCTGTATTTAGTTTAGAACTGTCGATAATTACTTTACTTATTCTACTGACCAAATTTCCTATTCATAAGTGTAAATTTACTAATAAGAAACCTAATTTCTTGGTTTTGTTGACTGAAATAGGTATTTATATTGACAGTATTCGAGCTCTGTGAATAAAAAACTTTGAAAGTCTTTGAATTCTACAATACATTTATTTGATTTTATATAAGCATACATGTGTATATATGAATATCTTGTTGTTCTTTTTTGGAGTTATATATTTTCCTCCCCCTGGCAAATGTTTTTTATTATTATTATTATTTGTTGTTGTATTTTGTCTTTCTACCCTTTTTCTTTTATTTTTTAATGCTGTTTCTTGATAACATGTTGTATGTTATTGTTCTTTGAAAAAAAAAAAAAAAGTTTCGACTGTCGATTGTCCCACATGGCGCGCTACTTCCGGTTTATCCGTTCCCTAAAAGAAAGAAAGTCAACTCCCCAGACAACTCTGGTAAAACACACACGTCGGAGTATAATTATGTATGAGTACAGTATTATTGTAAAATGGTAAAATATGGATAACGTTACATGTCTAGAACAGTGATATAAATGTAGAAGATATATGCAGTATATAGACGTACAGAAATATTCTTTTTTTTTTTTTTACTATACATAAAGTAGACGTTGTGTACTGCAGTATACATAAATATATTATATGTAGAATATCGCAGTAGCCTATAGAATAAAAATAGGACAGCACGATCTGACGCAACAGCAAACAAGGAAGCATCATCATCATCAAACTCACTGATCGACATCTGACCGACACCCTCGTCCGCCATATTACACTCTATAGACTTCGGATGAGTTGAGTCCGGCTGGGTTCTGGAGTTGTTTTACAGTGTTTTATAAATCTGGTCGTCCGTCTCTTGCAACCTGTTATCACGTACACACGCGTACTAACTTCTAGAAGGGACGCATGCGCAGGCACAAGCCGCTCAGTGGTGTCGGTTCAGCTGGAGATTGGTCCGTTCGCAAGATGACGCTTTTTCGGGAACGCTGATTGGTTAGTTTGAGGTTGGGGGCGGGATATTAAATAAATACGTACAGAGTTGGCCGGGAAGTCATTAAATCGTTTTTTTTTCCCACAAACATCATATGACATTTATGAATCAGATAGTAAAAAAGTATTAAATTCTAAGTATAAAATATGACAACAGAAACTATAAAACACGGGGTAAAAAGTGCTGTTACTGATAAGTGCAAAACCGAAAGTGAAAGGGAGCCCACCCTCATTCATTATTGCATCATTTGTCCTACTCACTACTGTACTGTTAGATTTTTTCTTTATATATATATATATATGTATATATATATATATATATATATATATGTGTGTGTGTGTGTGTGTGAAGAGTTTATTTGCAAATACAGATAACACAATTTTTTTACTTTTCAAAAATAATTTATTTGTTTTTGCAAATAAACCCTTCACACACACGCACACATATATATCAAAAATGAAAATAATTATAGTATATTATTTTTTATTTTTTGTACAAATATAGTATTTTTTGGTTATATATATATATATATATATATATATATAAAATCAAAAGTATAAAATTAAAGTCATTTTACTAGCCTATATTTTTTATATTTTGTTTTGTAGTGTTATCATCATCATCATCATCATCAAAAAATGTAATAAAATTAATTAATTCCATTATATTTTTCAAAATCATCGCAAAATCAAAAGTGAAAGGGAGCCCATGCATCACTCATTATTGCATCATTTGTCCTACACACTACTGTACTGTTATTCAATTATCATCACAAATACAATGAAATAAAATAAAGAAATAAAATAACAACAATAATAATAGTAATAAAAATAATTAAATTCACTGACATCGCAAAATCGAAAGTGAAAGGGAGCTCATGCATTATCATTATTGCAACATTTTTCCTACTCTCTGCTGTTACTGTTAAATGTATTTTTTGTTTATATATTTATGTAAATGTTATTTTTATTATTTATTTCAATAAATAAATGTTATTATATCTTATCCTATATAGCCTATATCCAGTTTAGGTGGATTGGTCTCCTTTTATTTTTTTTCATGCATGCATTTACAAACTGCATAAATAATATTATGAGATTAATGTTTTATATAACATTTAGAACAGAAATGTGAAATGACGTACAAAATAGAATGTCCATATTAGGGTTTTCCTGGCACTTCAAAGTTAATACTTATGAGTCCGTTTTGGACTTTTTGTGCGAAGAGCGCCCTCCGGCTTTGAGTATGAATGAAACATACACTGCATGAGAGTGTTCAGCGCTCTGACATCGTTTTGGATAAGAATAAAACCTGTTCAAAATGACGTGACTATCTTGTCTCTTTTAATTTGAATCGAGATTTATTCACATTGGCCCTTGCAGGGGAAGAGTTTAGGCTTTATTAAAAGTCAACTCGGGGTATTTCCAAGCTAGAGAGCCACCTCAGAGGGATGAAAGGCAAAAAGAGGCAAAAAAAGGCAAAAAAAGAAGGAAAATCTGACCACGCCCCAAGCCACGCCTACAAGTCGCAGCACTTATTATATATTAGCATATTAAATAATATATCTTATGTTATAAAAATACATACTATTGTCCTGTAGAAATATAAAAAGCAGCATTTAATAATCATGATAACAATATAATACATTATAATAAAGTTCTATAATATATTATAGTAAAGTATATCGAATTATTATTATTTTTTAAAATACCTGCTAATATTGTGAAATATGATTACAAATTAAAAACTGTTTTCAATTTTAATATATTTTATATTGTATATATTTTCCGTATTTATACTGAAAAATCACATCCCTGGTTAAAAGTAGCCAACTTGGCAACACTGCGCGAAACGTTCAGAGCTGTGGCTTCAGCTGCGGATTGGCCCGCTCGCAAAATGACGTTTCTTCTATAAAGCTGATTGGTTGGTGTAAAAGTTTGGGGCGGGAGTTTGAACAAACGCGTTTAGCGTAGTGATGGGATTTATGGCTCTTTGAGGGGATCCGGATCTTGGCGATCCGTTCCTTTCAAAGAGCCGTTCAGAAGAACGGCTCTTTTGGCTCTTTTTAAATATTTAGTCAGTTTTAAGAAGCCAGCTTGGGGGCATCTCAGTTTATCCTGGAAATAATCACTGGGAGGAATGATGAGGTGAGATTTGTAGTCAAATAATTAAAACTCAGATATCACACACCAATATCTGAGTTTGAATTATTCTGAAATATTGATTATTACCTCATTTGTCATGTGTGGACTATATTGGTTGCACAACATCCCTCTGCTTAGACAGTGACATCACTATTTTGGATTTACCTTTAGTACAAAGTGTGTGTATGTGTAAAGCTACGTTGACTTATGTTATTCATACAATACCTACCCACAAATAAACATCAAAAACAAAGCTGGCTGCAATGAATTTCTGTGCAAAACAGCTTTTACTACAAACACTTCCACACAAGAACATTGTTATCACACAAGAACATTTTGATAGAAAACAAAAAATATTTAAAGTTTTAAATATATACTGTAGATAAAATTAGAATAAATAAAATGGAAATGTCTACATACGGTCCACTATTACTACTATAACTACTGTAAACTTTGCAAATAGGAGATCAGCCCCTTCAAGTTTTAAATGAACACAAAATGCAATGTACTCACGTGAAGGATGCTTGCACAACTATCATCATGCTGTTAGGCAGTAGCACTGCGCTGGGTGCGCCCCTCCCCCTATAACTGTTCTGTCTCGCGGAGGAGCTACAGGTCCTTCTCAAAAAATTAGCATATTGTGATAAAGTTCATTATTTTCTGTAATGTACATTTACATTTAGGCATTTGGCAGACGCTTTTGTCCAAAGCGACATACAGTTGGGAGAACATAGAGCGATTCTTCTTAAGGAGACAAACTTTCATATATTTTAGATTCATTACACACAACTCGAAGTAGTTCAAGCCTTTTATTGTTTTAATATTGATGATTTTGGCATACAGCTCATGAAAACCCAAAATTCCTATCTCAAAAAATTAGCATATCATGAAAAGGTTCTCTAAACGAGCTATTAACCTAATCATCTGAATCAACTAATTAACTCTAAACACCTGCAAAAGATTCCTGAGGCTTTTAAAAACTGCCAGCCTGGTTCATTACTCAAAACCGCAATCATGGGTAAGACTGCCGACCTGACTGCTGTCCAGAAGGCCATCATTGACACCCTCAAGCAAGAGGTCTGTGGGAAGGAAAAAGTGTGGCAGAAAACGCTGCACAACGAGAAGAGGTGACCGGACCCTGAGGAAGATTGTGGAGAAGGACCGATTCCAGACCTTGGGGGACCTGCGGAAGCAGTGGACTGAGTCTGGAGTAGAAACATCCAGAGCCACCGTGTACAGGCGTGTGCAGGAAATGGGCTACAGGTGCCGCATTCCCCAGGTCAAGCCACTTTTGAACCAGAAACAGCGGCAGAAGCGCCTGACCTGGGCTACAGAGAAGCAGCACTGGACTGTTGCTCAGTGGTCCAAAGTACTTTTTTCGGATGAAAGCAAATTTTGCATGTCATTCGGAAATCAAGGTGCCAGAGTCTGGAGGAAGACTGGGGAGAGGGAAATGCCAAAATGCCTGAAGTCCAGTGTCAAGTACCCACAGTCAGTGATGGTCTGGGGTGCCATGTCAGCTGCTGGTGTTGGTCCACTGTGTTTTATCAAAGGCAGGGTCAATGCAGCTAGCTATCAGGAGATTTTGGAGCACTTCATGCTTCCATCTGCTGAAAAGCTTTATGGAGATGAAGATTTCATTTTTCAGCACAACCTGGCACCTGCTCACAGTGCCAAAACCACTGGTAAATGGTTTACTGACCATGGTATTACTGTGCTCAATTGGCCTGCCAACTCTCCTGACCTGAACCCCATAGAGAATCTGTGGGATATTGTGAAGAGAAAGTTGAGAGACGCAAGACCCAACACTCTGGATGAGCTTAAGGCCGCTATCGAAGCATCCTGGGCCTCCATAACACCTCAGCAGTGCCACAGGCTGATTGCCCCCATGCCACGCCGCATCGAAGCAGTCATTTCTGCAAAAGGATTCCCGACCAAGTATTGAGTGCATAACTGAACATAATTATTTGAAGGTTGACTTTTTTTGTATTAAAAACACTTTTCTTTTATTGGTCGGATGAAATATGCTAATTTTTTGAGATAGGAATTTTGGGTTTTCATGAGCTGTATGCCAAAATCATCAATATTAAAACAATAAAAGGCTTGAACTACTTCAGTTGTGTGTAATGAATCTAAAATATATGAAAGTCTAATGTTTATCAGTACATTACAGAAAATAATGAACTTTATCACAATATGCTAATTTTTTGAGAAGGACCTGTATAAATATTAAAGCATATAATTTTTAAATTATAAAATATAAACCTCTAAAATACAAACAGTAAAATTTGCAAGGCTAGGCTAGGCGATATCGCACAGACGTAGCACAATCGAAAGTGAAAGGAGGCTTAAGGCGAGACATTGCAGGCAAAAACAGTTTTTTCAGTCACCTGTCAAATTTGAGATTTTGTGCTTTTTGGTTTTTCATAAAGTGTGTTTTCAGACTAGTGGAAGGAAAACATCCAAAAGACACTGTTAAGTGTTTCTTTTATAGCACTTTATCTATTTGTGTCAATAGATTTCAATCACAATACATATATTTAAAGGCCGTTTTCTCAAAATGAGTTTTTTCTCCTATGCTGAGCCATAAATCTCCACTTCAGTAGCATTTACACACACCAAACTTTACATTTTTATTCCTGTCTATACCCTGAAGGTTTTTACAGAGGGATTTGTTCATATATAATTTGCTTGATTATATACAACATTTTACTCCCCCAAAAATCTACTTAGTCTTTTCTAAGTATTTTCTGAATTATGGAGTGACAAAATGACATTCCCTCAGTAAAAACATTTGACTCTAATATGGCAAAATAAATAAATTAATTAACAAGAATTTTGAAACTGACTTCATCCAGTGTTTAGATTTTTGTACTAGAAATGTATGCAATTTAGTGCATATTTCAATAAACAATGCCTCATTTGCATATTTAAACCTAACATTTTAGAAAACTTACAAAATGTACAAAAAATGTTATTTTTTTTACCCTATTCACCTGCAGTGTCTCGCCTTAACAGATTTGTTTACTCGCATGGCTTTAGAATATTCTAGACCAGTATTGTCCTGTACTTCGTCTGACCAGCACAAATCCAAGTGTTATCACTTGAAACCATAGAATCATAAGATTAGACAACTAGAAGAACTACAAGAGCAAGGAAAATAATCATTAGTAATATATAAAAATGAACAAATAAAAAATACTAATAATGAAAAAAGAATACAAAACAACACAGATGTGGTCGCTCTCTTTAAGTAACAAATAAAAATGTAGGACACGTTTCATAAAAGTCTGTGTTGTCTGTATGATAAAACACCATATACATAATTTTAAAAGTTGAGATATTATAAAACATAAAGGTATTTATTAAACAAATATGCATTTGTGTGTGTTTTGTGTATTTAATCTTAATTTCTTTATCACAACGGTGAACTTTCCTCATTCCATCTCAACCATCTCCAGCTCCACATAAGAGGGCCACGGCTTTTGTTTTCCCCACATGCAGATCTGCCAAAAAACAAAAGAGACATGCATTCATTAGCCGTCAATAATGAATAGACTTCATTCACAGCCCAATCTGAGGAATCACTTAAATGTCAGAATTTTTAGAGGGGTATTTTGTGGCAAGTCTTACACGTTCACAGCAATGCAGCTGAAAGATTGCATACAGCAGCAGAATACAGTAAAGGCTCATTTCTAGGGAAAAGGTGCCTTCAAAAAGCACTGCAAAATCTTTCGGCAGCTTATCCAAGTTCTGAAACGACATCAAAAATGCATTCAATAAGTCATCTTTGGCTATTTAACATCATATATATATATGTGACCCTGGACCACAAAACCAGTCTTAAGTCGCTGGGAAATATTTCTAGCAATAGCCAAAAATACATGGTATGGGTCAAAATTATCAAAAAAAATTTTTTGCCAAAAATCATTAGGATATTAAGTAAAGATCATGTTCCATTAAGATATTTTGTAAATTTCGTACTGTAAATGTATAAAAACTTAATTTTTGATACGTAATATGCATTGCTAAGAACTTCATTTGGACAACTTTAAAGGCAATTTTCTCAGTATTTTTATTTTTTTGCATCCTCAGATTGCAGATTTCAAATAGTTGTATCTCAGCCAAATATTGTCCGATCTCAACAAACCATACATCTATTGAAAGCTTATTTATTCAACTTTCAGAATATAAATAAACCTCATTTTTGAAAAATTTACACTTAAGACTGGTTTCGTCGTCCGGGGTCACATATATATAACTCTAGCTCTCTTTATTCTATTCTATCTACTTTTCATTCTTTTTATTTAAAAAATAAAAACCTTGACTGACCAGAACTTGTCACAGCACTTACAGTTGAGATCAAAAGTTTACATCCCCCTTTCAGAATCTGCAAAATGTTAAGTATCTTACCAAAATAATCATACAAAATGCATGTTTTTGTTTATTTTTTTTTTGTTTAGTGATAGTCCCTTTGTTTGTGCTGAACAGTTAAACTGCCTACTGCAGAAAAACCCTTCAAGTCACACAATATATTTTGGTTTTTCTGTATTTTTGTGTATTTGAACCCTTTCCAACAATGACTTTATTATTTTGAGATCCATCTTTTCACACTGAGGACAACTGAGGGACTCTTATGCAACTATTACAGAAGGTTCAAACACTCACTGATGCTCCAGAAGGAAAAACCATGCATTAAGAGCCGGGGGTGAAAACTTTTGAACAAAATGGAGATGTGTACATTTTTCTTATTTTGCCTAAATATGCTTTTTTTTTTCATTTAGTACTGCCCTTCAGAGGCTACAGAAGATACTTACATGTTTTCCAGAAGACAAAATAAGTTAAATTTACCCTGATCTTCAAATTCAAAAAGTTCAAAAAACTCTTAATGCATTGTTTTTCCTTCTGGAGCATCAGTGAGTGTTTGAACCTTCTGTAATAGTTGCATATGAGTCTCTCAGTTGTCCTCAGTGTGAAAAGATGGATCTCAAAATCATACAGTCATTGTTGGAGAGGGTTCAAACAAACAAAAATGCTGGAAAACCAAAGAATTTGTGGGACCTGAAACATTTTTCTGAAGAACAGCAGACAATTTAACTGTTCAGGACAAACAAGGGACTCATGAAGAACTATCACTAAACAAAAACACAGCTGTAGATCATACAGGTAACAACACAGTATTAAGAGTATTAAGAATCAAGGGGGTGTAAACTTTTGAACAGGGTCATTTTTATAAATTCAACTATTACTTTCTCTTGTGGACTATGTGTAAACATCTTTTATGTGAAATATCTTATTCAGGTCAGTACTAAAAAAAACATGCATTTTGTATAATCCTTCTTATTTTGCTAAAATAATTCACATTTCGCAGATTCTGAAAAGGGGATGTAAACCTTTGACCTCAACTGTATATTATTGCTCTTTTGTTGTTTTGATAACAGCAGTAACAGCTTTTGTACCTTTTTTTTTTTCTAAAAGTGTGCCTTTTATTACTTTTTGGATTATATTTAATAAAGACTATGGATCTTTAGCGAAGTCTCAGAGCAGATTTGTGTCAGTTATTACATGTTTTTTTTTTTTTTTTTTTTTTTTTACCATTCACTAATGTACTGTTATATATATTTATTTGTGTAATTTTTATTTATTTCCTTAAATTAAATTTTATTATGTTTTTTTAATAATCTAAAATATACACTATTTTGATATAAAATTATTTTTTATATGATATATTTTATATATATATATATATATATATATATATACATATATATATATAAATATTTTATTATTAATATATATATATATATATATATATATATATATATTTTTTTTTTTTTTTTTTTTACACCACCTTACAGCATATCATTCCTTAACAGGATGAGTTACACAGCAATTTACTGTAAAATGATCTGAGCTTCAGTTATGAATATACCTGCTCTTGCCTTCCCTTCAAAGAAGAAAGCTTCGTCAGCTCCTTATTTTTCTTAGGTAATGAGGCCACATCATATCTCCTTTTTTGTGCTTTCCTCTCTGAAAAACAAACAAAAATCATAGAGGTAAATAACACATTTTCAAGTTTTAAGTAGAAAATAAATTCTTCATCATATGTTCATGAAAAACAGACAGTTATATTTAAGTAGGAATTAAAAAATGACATATTGTTTCAAAGCAGAGAAACACAAACACATCCTAATCATGCTTTGTTTTGATACACCAGCAAGTAGTAAACTGTTTATAGAATGCATTTGATGGAATCAAGCAAACAAATTAATAGTTAATTCTTTGTATATTCAATAATATTTTCTTAATGTGAAAACACACCGTACTCAGCGGTTGTCTGGTTCAGCGCAGCAAATGAAATCAGGAGTAAAACCATCGATGTTTTGATCCTGTTCATGTTTTGCTCACGTTTATCGCCCAGTAACCATGGCAACTTGGCAGCGAAATAATTAAAAATATTTAAAATGCTTGTTTTGGAACAGGAGAATAGTGGATTTGCTAGCTAATGTTGTCATTTATTTATTTTAATTGTATTTAATTCGTTTACTTTTGTGTTTGTGCTTGTTCATTTAAATCGAGCGCAAGATGGTAGCTTTATACCGTAATAATATTTGTAATAATTTTCATAAAAACACGAATAAAATGCAAATAAATTTCACATAGGTACAAATACGATTAACTATAAACAATACATTCAAACAAACAAAAACATAAAATACACTTCAAATTAAAGTAATTTGAACCTCACGACAGTTGCTTTGCGACACCTAACGAACGATTTTACTGATGACGCTCCCCGGCACCGCCTCTTTTGACGAACGCAAGCTGGCTGGCCAATCACAAGCGGGATGAGTCGTCCGTGATTGGTCAGTTCTTCCACCCTCGTCATCACTACACAGGAAGTGCGGTCAGTGAGAAGCGTCGTGCCGCGCCGAGCCCCTCAGTGATTTTGGATCAATCTGTGCGATTAGAAGTGATTAATAGCGCTAATCAGCGATTCGTTCCCCGTGTGTTTGAGTCATGGTCGGGGTGAAGGTGATCGGGAATGACTCAGAGTTCCAGGCGGAGCTGAGCGGCGCCGGATCCAGGCTGGCCGTGGTGAAGTTCACCATGAGCGGGTGAGTGAGTGAGTGTGAGGCCGCTGCAGCCGAACCCAACAGAACCGAGAACACACGCATATGGAAACACACAGACACACCTAGCGGGGGATTAAATGTCCGAGCTGGGTCGGTAGAGTACAGACAGACCCGCTACTCAGATACCGGAGTGAACGGAGGACAAGAACTGAACCGAGACCGGCATGACTTAGCAAAACACACACACACACACACACACACACACACACACACACACACACACACACAGGTTCAGGACAAGGTGCCACTCTTAGAAAAACTGTTCTGTTCACTTGAGCTGCCAGTCGAACCTTTTTGACCTGAAACATTTGCTTTATGAATTATTGAAATGTTAAAGTAATACTCACATATTCACATGCTGGTTAATGGTCACGTGACATGCAAGTAAACAAATGACATATTAAAATATTTTAATGTGTGTTTAAGTTTGGTTGTTTTTATTTGAAAGGTATTCTAATAGCTTATACACTACCAGTCGAACGTTTTTGAACAGTAAGATTTTAAATGTTTTTTGTTTTTTTTGGAAAGAAGTCTCTTCTGCTCACCAACCCTGCATTTGTTTGATCCAAAGTACAACAAAATCAGTAAAATTGTGAAATATTTGTACTATTTAAAATAACTGCTTTCTATTTGAATAGATTTTAAAGTGTAATTTGTTCCTGTGATTTCAAAGCTGAATTTTCAGCAGTATTACTCCAGTCTTCAGTGTCATGTGATTTTTCAGAAGTAATTGTAATATGCTGATGTGCTACTCAAGAAGCATTTCTTGACTAACAGCCAAGTAGATTTTTTTCAGGTTTCTTTGGCAAATAGAAAGTTCAGAAGATAGTCTACATCCACATTTCACATTTAATTTCATGTGTTACTAGCGGTTTCTTTGTAATTATTTGTTAAAGTTTCCAGCAATATGGTGGTGGCACCCTAACATTAATTATCAGTTTATCAGGTTTTTTTTTTTTTGTCTGTGATGTTCACTGTCGATGTTTTTTTCTTTGTCCAGGTGTCGTCCTTGTGTCAGAATAGCTCCGGCGTTCAACATGTTGAGCAACAAATACCCTCAGGTTGTGTTTCTGGAAGTCGACGTCCACGTCTGTCAGGTTAGAGAGCGCTTTTTATATGGTTTTTACAAATGTATGATATTCCAAGATCCAATCAAAACATTATAATGTACAACAGACTAAAACTACAACCATAAAAATGTTATTGAAATAAAACAAATAATGAAAAACCTCATGCAGTACTTAAAAAAAAAAAAAAAAAAATGGTCAAACATATTCGGCCTTTTACAAAATTGCCTATAAATCTCTTGTTTGATGCTGTATTATAACCAAATCTTGGATTCAGTCTTTTTATCAACTTGTTTTTTTTTTTGAATTAGTACAGGTTTTGTGCTTCATTTTAGGGGTTTTTGATCATAGACCTCATTGATCTGAGCTTATGTGCCTTAGTTTATGAATAAACATTGCCAAAATGATCCACAAATCATGCTTTTTCACTCAGCTGCGGTGCATGAGCTCAGATCAGTGAGGCCTACGATCAAAAAGAAACACAAAACCTGTGCTAATTGACAGAAAACGATAAACAGATTATATTACAGATTGATAAAGTCGATAAACAGATTTGATCCAAGATGTGGTGCTAATATATTATAATGAGAGATTTCTAAGCAATTTTTGTAGGCCAGAAAAGTGGGGGAAAAAAAACCCAAAAAGTACAAAAAATAGTCTCTTTTTGGGGACGTTGCTATACCCTGTGTGAGCAAAGTCAGTAAGTTTTAATACAATGCAAAACTAGCTTTTTTGAAAGGATAAATGGACAAAATTGAGGATAAAAACAGACCAAAACAACTTGATGCTTCAGTGTATTTTTATTTCAACCAGTTGCCAAGTCATCACATTTCTCCTTTTAATTTAGCTTAACTTGATGCACTAAAATAGCTAAAACTAAAATGGAAAACTATACAGATATATTAAAACAAATTTAACTAAAATGACAAAAAACCCACAGCCTAGTTACTAAAACTGCATGAAAATAGAAAATGAAAAAAAAAAAACAGAAACCACAAAACCAGTCAAAGTGTTTTTTTTTTTTTTTTTTTTTAAAACTGAGATTTATATTTAATCTGAAAGCTGAATAAATAAGCTTCCCGTTGATGTTGGCCAAGATGCAACTATTTGAAAATTAGGAATCTGAAGAAAATCACCTTTAAAATTCTCCAAATGTTTTTAGCAATGCATATTACTAATCCAAAATTTATTTTTAATATATTTACGGTAGGAAATTTACTATAATCTTCATGAAGCATGATCTTTACTTAATATTTACTAATGATTTTTGGCATAAAAGCAAAATTGCCATGCTACTTAAGACTAGTTTTGTGGTGCAGGGTCACAAGTATTACTTAAAAACTACAGTAGCATCTTATTAATGTTGTGTGACCAAATATGGTCTGTTTTCCGTCGTTTAGGCGACAGCCGCAGCCAATAACATCTCAGCGACGCCGACGTTCCTGTTCTTCCGAAACAAAGTGCGTGTGGACCAGTATCAGGGTGCAGACGCTTCCGGCCTGGAAGAAAAGATCAAACAGCATGTGGAAAACGATCCCGGAAGCAACGAAGACTCGGATATTCCCAAAGGCTACGTGAGTACATGAATGTGTGATTGGGTTCATGTTTGTAGTGCGTGAGTGTCATTTCTGGCGTCCTGTGTGTGTTCAGATGGACCTGATGCCGTTCGTCAACAAAGCGGGCTGTGAATGTCTCAACGAGAGTGACGACTGTGGCTTTGACAACTGTTTAGGCAAGGACTCGTCCTACCTGGAATCAGACTGTGATGAACAGGTGAGCATCTTTAGGTTTTTTTTTTTTTTTTTTTTTTTTTTTGGATTCTGTACCTTTAAATGTCTATGTAAACATCATGTTTACAGGTGAAGGAACTGACAGTGTTTTGCCATAGGGATTTATAATTTTTTGATAGCTAAAATATTTAAAGTCTATCCGAGAATTTAAGTTCATATCTCAGTAATTTAATAACACTCACACATTCCCAGTTCTCTGATGTTGATTAATAGTCATATGACATGCAGGTAAACAAACAAAATATTTAAAATATATTTTAACTCTTTTATTTTGCTTTTGTTTTTGCCGTTTAGTAATGTAGAATTATTATTACACATTTATTATTTATAAATGTATATATTTTTTTGTAATATAATGTATTTGTAATTATTTTAGTTTCATAAGTTGACTATTTAATTGTTTTATTTTGATTTTGATTTTGTTAAGTTGACATTATTATGATTTAATGATTTATTATTAATTGTCAGGCCGAACATTTTGTTTATAACTACAAGCAGTGCTATTTTAATATTACTTATAATTAGCTTTTATTTTTACATTTTCAGTTTTCATTTAAATTGTAGTTTGATTTGATTCATTATTATTAATATTTTTTATTAATTAATTGCCAGTTGTCTGGTAAAAAAAAATGTTTATTTTAGTATTTTTTTAGATACTGTTATAGTTTTATTTTATAATTTTATTTTATATGTTCAGTTTTTAATTTAATTTAAGTAAATTAAAAAAATAAATAAATATTGATATTCAGAATTCAATTTTTATTTTATTTTTCATTTTAATTTAATTATTATTTTTTGTTTTTTTTTTTACTTTTTTGATTATGTGCTTTTGTCTTTTCATTTATTTTTTTATTTTTAGTTTAGTTTTAGTTTTGGTTCTGTTTTAAGTTGATTCCTTTTCATGTTTGTAATTTTGGTGCTTCAGTTACTAGCCATTTACTTTCTGTATCACGTTTAACAACACGAGCCGTATCTACTGTACGTTAAAGTAAAAGTGAAACAGTAATGCATCCTCTCTAATGTTATATAAGATCAGATCACAGTTACTTTCAGTGTGAGTTTCCCCAAGTACACAGACAGAGTGTAAATATGATCTCATGACTGATCTGCGTTTGTTTGCAGCTTCTGATCACAATCGCCTTCAATCAACCTGTCAAACTGTTCTCCATGAAACTGCTGGCTGCAGAATTCGGTAAGACGGCCTTACTGCCACCTGTCAGTCTTGACTTTCTTGTAATGCTAGTGTATATTTATTTATGTATATTATGAGGGCTGTCAGTCGGTTAAAATTACAAATCAAATTTGACTAAAAATACCCCTAAAAGATCATTTAATACATAATTCAGATTCATTCGGAAACAAATCACCACTGTGTGTTGCTCGGAGATACACAACAGTTCTGCTTTTGCTTAATAGGTAATATTTTGGTTGTCAAAATTGAGCAAAAAGAAACAAAATTGTAGCCTAAAATATATTAACTTCTTATTTACTAAACAGTTGTTTAAAATTACATTTGCACTCATGCTTTTTGGGACAAAAACAGCACTCGTGGTATTGCTGTTGCTGCGTATGGTATGGCATTTTTTGCCCCAATATCTTGAATTTTAAGGACACATAATTGCATTTCATAGGCAGTGAGTTTAATTAAATCATGGGAATCAGTAAGACTTGTAATGTTATTTAAAGAAGTCTTAAAGAAGTCACAAATACACACACAAAAAAAAAACCAATAATACTGCAAAATGTTATTATAATATAAAATAATGGTTTCAATTTTAATATTCATTAAAACATATTTTTTTCTTATGATGCAAAGCTGAATTTCTGGTCTTTAGTGTCACATGATTCTTCAGAAATCATTCTAATATACTGATTTATTATCAATGTTGGAAACATTTGTGCTACCAAATATTTGTTGGAACCTGTGATGCTTTTTTTCAGGTTTCTTTGAATAAAAGGTTCATAAGAATAGCATTTATTCAAAATATAAATCTTTATCAATTTAACACGTTCTTGCTCAAAAGTATTAAAAAGAACAAAAATGTACTGACCCCAGACTTTTGAACAGTAGTGTATATTGTTAGAAAAGATTTCTATTTTAAATTAATGCTGTTCTCTTAACTTTTTATTGATCAAAGAAGCCTGAAAAAAAGCATCACAGGTTCCCCAAAAAATAAATAAATAAATAATTATATTAGTTTATTATTATTATTATTATTATATATACTATACTAGTCAAAAGTTTGGACACATTCTCATTTAATGTTTTTTAAAGAAGTTTTGCTGCTTAATATTTTTTTTTTTTTTTTTTTTGTGGAACATGTAATGTTTTTTTTTATCAATAAAAGGTTAAAAAAGAACAGCATTTATTTAAAACAGAAAGGTTTTCTAACAATATGCACTACTGTTCAAAAGTTTGGGGTCAGTACATTTTTATTCTTTCTTTTTTTTGTGAAAGAAATTAACACTTTTATTCACCAAGGATGTGTTCAATTAATAAAAATTATATTTTGAATAAATGCTGTTCTTTTTAACTTGTTATTTGTCAAAGAATATCTCTGAAAAAAAGGTTGCAAAGAAATATTTGTCAGCACAACTGTTTCCAACATTGATATTTCTAATAATAAATCAGCATATTAGAATGATTTCTGAAAGACTGGAGTAACAGCTGATAAATTCAGCTTTGCATCACAGGAATAAATTATATTGTAAAGTATATTAAAATAAAACCCATTATTTTATATTGTACTAACATTTTGCAATATTACTGTTTTTTTTCAGTATTTTTGATCAAATAAATGCAGCCTTGATGAGCAGAAGATACTTCTTTAAAAAACATTAAATGAGCGGGTGTGCCCAAACTTTTGACTGCTAGTGTGTATATATTTATATTATTTACATTATTTTTGTAATTCTGTTCTCAGCTCAAGCCCCGAAGAGTGTGAAGATCTTCATTAATCTTCCTCGTTCGATGGGTTTTGATGATGCTGAGAGAAGCGAAGCCACGCAGATGCTGGATCTGTCAGAGGAAGACTACAAAGATGACGGCCTCATCCCGCTCAGATACGTCAAGTTTCAGAACGTCAACAGTGTGACTGTATGTCAGATTACAATACTGATATTGACAGTAGAGTACACTCAGTTCAGGTTTATTGGTATAGCGCTTTTCACAATATTATATATATATATATATATATATATATATATATATTATTACAAAGCTGCTCTAAAGAAAGTACTTGTATTACACCATCCATTAATTGAGAATACAAATATTTCAAGGGAGAAAAATAAAGGTAATTATTCAAAAAAAAAAAAAAAAAATATATATATATATATATATTACGTCAGTGAAATCCTGATATCAAACTGATATCATTTTTGCAGATAATTTATAAATGTCTCACAAACTTTATAAAAATAATAGTCCATCTTTAAATGTTCATCATATTTCAAGAGAGGAAATTAAATATACAAATATACAAAATATTTCAATGAATAAAAATAAAAAAATATTTTAATAAATCCCATTTCAGCATCTTAACAGTACTTCTGCATTACAAAGGTGAAATCCACAATAGATCCAAAACAGAACAAAATCAATATTTTAAAGGGGAAAAAATAAGTAAAAATAAATATAAATGAGCTCAGAAAAATAAAAACAGCTCAGGAAGTACTGCATAATTGTTTTATGTAATAAATAAATAAATGAATAAAAACAGCTGAAAAGTACAATGTCACATTTCAGCATCACAAAAAACACTAGTATTACATCAGTGAAATGCAAACAATATGCTTTTTGCAACCTTAAGGTCCAGATAATATACTAATGTCTCCCAGACTTTGTAAAAATAGTCTTTAAATGTTCATCTAATTTAAATCAGAACAACAATATTTCAAGAAAGGAAAAAATAAATAAATAAATAAAGATAAATGCGTTTTTTAAAAATTGTGTATTTAATTTTATATTTTTTGTATTTTGTCTTGTGAAAGTTTTTTATATTGAAATTTAGGTTTAATTTAAATTTTCAGCTTTCATTTTAAATTATTATTTTTATATTAATATTATGTGCTTCTATGTATTTGTTTTTGTTTATTAAATAAATGTATATGAATATTTATCAGTAAACAAAGCTCAGAAAGTACAATATTCCATTTCAGGATCATTGAAATTTTAATTACATTGAAACTACATTGTTTTTCAACCTCTGCTCCAGATAATTTACACATGGTTATCAAGCTTTTTTTTTTAATGTTCATTTTATTTAATTTCTAATAACAATATTTCAAGTAAAATATAATAAATAAAATAATAAATTACTAAAAAAACTAAATACATATAAAAAGTCCCTTTCAGTAAAATCCAAACATCATTTTTGCAACTCCAAGATCCAGATAAAGTCCATTTTTGATTTTCATCTTATTTAATGTTATGACATTTTTTGTGGTTTTAAAAAGCTCTTGCTTGATTTTAAACTTTTAATCAGAACTTTACCCTCTTTTTCCACCTGTTTTTGTTTTCAGTTATTTATCAAGTCAAACCAAGGAGACGAGGAGACGACAAAAGTAAACTACTTGACGTTTATCGGGACTCCCGTCCAGGCGACAAACATGAACGACTTCAAACGGGTGAGTAAAGATTCAGTCATTTTACTCAGTGTTTCCCAATGGATAAGTTGTTATTTCACATGACGGAGGTATTTACTGTGTGTGTGTGTGTGTGTGTGTGAAACACAGGTTGTGGGTAAGAAGGGAGAAAGTCACTGAAGAGGAAAAGACGATATGACATGTTGCTGCAATCTCTCCACGGGCGTCTCTCTCCGCCAAAATGACTGGGCAAAATCACCAACGACACACACACAGACACTGCCGAGCGCCGGATCCGTCCCTCAGCTCGCCATCAGACCAGAGAGAGAGCGAGAGAAGACACAGCTTTGTCTCGTTGAGGCCCTGGATCACTCATTTTTATCTGAAATGTTCCTGTAAATAAAGTCGATCCTTTTTCAAAGGCACGTGGCTACTGTTGTTCGTCGGCACTTTGAAAGTATTGCATTTTAATGACTTTAACCCTCTGGCCCTCTTCGGTCGCTTTTGATCGAAAATTTTTAGATTTAAAATTTTAAAAAATCGTAGCTTCATCGGAATGAGATGACACTTGGTGACTTCTGTTACATTAGCAATGTGAACACACTAAAAAAATGATGGACATGATTCGGGTATTTTAAAGGGTCAAAAAAAATAGTCACACTTGCCTTATTCGTGGTCAAAATGACAGACAGGAAATTAATGGGAAATATGAAAACTTAGAGAATCTTTTTGTGGTACAAACTACAAATCAAGGGGTGACACTAAAATATCAAGAGTGCAAAATTGACACACACACACACACACACACACACACACAGAGAGAGCAAGAGAGACCCATTGAAATGAATGGGTAAGACCGCAACAGAGCAAATTTTAAGTATATGTGTAATAAAATGAATAAATGAAAAAAAAAATACAAAAGAGTCTCTCTCTCTCACACAGAGAGAGATAAACTGCTAAGACTGCAACAGGCCTGGTTTCTGATTGTAATTATAATACAAAACTTTATATTTATCAAACCAAAAATATCTAAAAATTGAAAAAAGTACTTTTAGAATGTCTAAATATATTTTTAAATGCAAAACCTAATAAAATTAAGAAACTGTCTAAAACAAAGCAATGGGAATCCAAAAGCCTCTGTATATATGTATATAGGGAGCTATACAGGAGGTTACATGACATTTTTTAAAAACACAAGTTTTAATTTTTTTAATGCCACCAATGGCATAATTTTTAGTTCAAAATTTTTTTTTTAAATTTTACTCTATTTTAATATAAAATGCTGTATTTATTGAAAAATAATATATAAATAATTAAATACAAAAATATATATTAATTCCAATGAAAAAAATAGCTTATTAAAATTGTATAAATAGTGCATAATATCATAAAATCTCCTCAAAATTCTGAATAATAATCAAAAAATGTTATTGAACAAAAATGTATTGCATTGATTTTCCTGAAAAAAAAAAAGTCAAGTTTTAAGGCTTTAAGTGTGACTCCCAAATAAAGAGGGCCAGAGGGCTAAAAAAAATTCTATACAAAATGTATGCATTTTATTTGGCATAATGTTGGGTTCTCTTGAGGAAAAATAGGTTTCGCCGCTGGGTGGCAGCAGACGCCGCGCAATGGGCGCGTGTCCGCGGGGACGCGTCTGGAGCGCGCTCCTGTGAGAGGAGCTCCGCGATTAAAAACGAAACGAACATCTCTTGACAGGTTTATGGAGAGATCCGTTCAAAAACCACCGCATGCGTTTGGAATATTTTCTTTGCATTTGTTTAAATCGTATAATTTGACAGAAACGCCGAATGGGGAACGTTTACGATCATTAAAATTAAAAATAGTTTTTTAATCATCTGAATAACGGTGTGTTTTAAAAAGATAAACAGCCTAACTTACAGTAACCGCATTAAAAATAATTTAAGCATTTTGTATTTTGTAAATAGTAAACTATAGGCTATTAAAAAAATATATGCTCAAATGTCGTTTTTAAAACGTGTTTTAAATTGTTTCTGCTAGACGTTTTGTTCTAGAAAGTAGCCTATTGATTATGAAGTATTTATAGATAAAGTAAATATCTAATGAATGCGACTGTGTATTATTTTAATTTCCATCTGTAATATCGTTAAATTATTAACAAGGAGCGATATTAGGCTAGCCTATATTAATAGGCTAATAAAAACAACGAAATAACGTGATTGTTATATTAGTTCAAGCTCGGATTCATGTGAAGTTTATTTTCTTATGGAATCGATTGAAGTGAAAAATTATAAGTGCGCTAAAAGCACTTTAAATAAACATTAAAATACGCGTTTATTTCAGATTGGGTTATTATTAAATGATCAGTGCATTATAATGCAACTCTTATCATACAAGAAGCAAATTCCTTTTTATTTTTATTCTAAATCAATTCTGTATCATTTTAAGGTTCATAGGTGTTATTGTTTTCTTTAGAAAATGAGCATAAATGACACGAAAAGGGCATTTCGGATTGTTTTAAAAACAAAAGCTTTAACGCGCAATTAAAGCATTATGAAAATGAAATGAATTGCCTATTCATTGGCCCTTTTTATTCTTTTAAAAACTAATTTCATAACAAAAATAGACTAATAGGCTTTTATTTTTTTAACGTTCATCAGGAAAAAAAACGAATTACGCCTTTTTGTATATAAGGTAAATTTGTAGTTTCAATTTTACTTTTTCATTTAATTCTCTGTAATTAAAGCAGTCGCGTATCTTAATCCGTATATTAGTGAAGCATATTAAAAACGGCCATTTCAGCACATTCATGTTCACGACCTCGCCACATCTGAGTTTCATTTCTCTGTATAATAAACTCCGAGCTGTAATGTAGCCATTTTGCTCTCGAATGCTGTGTAAAAGAGTTTTTTTTTTACCGAAAAATCACAGGCCTGATCGTTTTCAGCAGAGCTGATATTGTGTTGAACGCTTTAACAGACGCGAGCTCGGGTCAAATGCGGTCAAACAGGATGTTGGCCGGCAATGAAACATGTTCAGTAATGTAATAAGTGCATGAAAGAGGCTTCAGAACCGAGTTTAGCGGTCAATGTAGAGCTGCTTTCTGGATCAGGACGGTAGTTAAATAAAAAGGGAACACTGAGTCAACAAAACGAGCAAACAAACCACATATTATGCTGGAGCTAAGATCAGACCCGATGGTTTTTTCCCCTTTAAAAAGGTTTTTAGGAATTCGGATAAAATGACACTACAAGCTGACAGAGTTTAGTGAAACAGGTGTCGTGTGAAATCACACAGTCTGTTTTAATACTTGCAATAACTTACACGACACACCCTGAAAAGAGCAAAAATAGAAGTCTAAGGAGCGGCCCGCCGCTTCTAAACCAATCAGAAACGTCAATCATTTTGCGCGCTCGTTGTCAAAGGCGGGAATTTCTGTTTAATGTTAGACAAAATGGTGGAGCGGCACTTGTGGGGCTGCTGTTTGTTAAGTCTAAACTTACATACAGAACATATAGCTTATAGTATAAGTAATATATATATACATAAATATATATATAAACATAAGTCATAAGAATAAGAATTCCTGTTGAAAACAACACGAAATTGTATGGAGAACCAGATTTTAGGCGTTCTGATGAAAATGTGAGTAATGCTTTCACCTGTGCCAAACCAAAACGATCTTAATACCTTACCTGTGCCCTTGCTAATGTGTTCTGGTGGATTTAGCGGGACCCCTAACAAAATCAAACAAGGTTTTATTAGCCTAGTAAAAATATAGTAACCATTTTTGTATGGCCACAGCTATAGCCTACTAAAAATACCACAGTTAAACTGATCAGTGTAGCAAATTAAAGATTAATTTAGTTACCATTAGCTATGTGAACCTTGTTTTTTGTTTTGTTTTTATATGTATAAAACCCGTGGTTAATTTCTGTAAAGACTGCTGTGGTGTTCAACACGTTGCTAAGGAATTTGTTATTGTTTCACAAGTTTGTTAATTGGTTTTTGTGGTGGTCTGAGTGATTTTTAGCGCATTGCTTAACAGTTATGGAGTTCTGAGTGGTTTAGCAAACGATTTTTATGGTGTTCAGGGTGTATTTCAACACATTGCTAAAGTATTGATAGGTGTTAAGTGTTGCCAAGTCCGCGGTTTTCCCGCGGAATTGGGCTACTTTAACACTGTTGCTGCGGGTTGAATCGACCCCAATAATGTCAAATTTAGCCCCTGAAATGCGAATTTACCAGGGGAATCCCGAAAAACAGTGTGTATTTTATCCCCCAGAATGCTATTTTTAACAGGGGGATCCCCCTCTAAACGCCATTGGGCTAGTTTTGAATAGCAATTGGGCGTTTTTTTTGTGAAAACCTGGCAACCCTGGAGTTCTGATTGTTATCGTTTTACCGTGTTGCTAAACGGTTTTTGTTGTGTTCTGAGTAGATTTATTAAATGTTGTTTGTGGTGTTTTGACTAATTTAAACTGGTTGTGAGATTTTATGATTGTCAATATCATTTTACCGCCTTGCTAAATGTTTTTTTGTGGCGTTCGGAGTGATTTTTAGCACATTACTAAACAGTTGCTAAACTTAAGGCATTCTGAGTGGTTTTAGCAAAAGGTGGCGTTCTGACTGAATTTCATCTCATTGTGAGGTGTTATGATTGTTGTTGTTGTTTTTTGTGGCATTCTGGGTGATTTCTAGAGCATTACTAAACGGTTACAGAGTTCCGGGTGGATTTATTAAATGGTTTCTGTAGTATTCTGAGTGAATTTCATTTTGTTGTGAGATGATTGTTATTATTGTTTTACTGCATTGCTAGACAGTTTTTGTGGTGTTCTGAGTGATTTTAACGCATTGCTAAACACTTACAGAGTTCTGAGTGGTTTTAGCAAGCGATTTCAATTGTGTTCTGAATTTCAACTCGTTGTGAGATGATTGGTATTGTTTTACCGTGTTGCTAAATGGGTTTTATAGGGTTCTGAGTGATTTTTAGCACGTTGATAAACTGAGTACTGAGTGGTTTTATTAAACTTAAAATTAAAAGTTTCTGTGGTGTTCTTCTGACAGAATTTCAACTACTTGTGAGGTGTTAGGATTGTTATTGTTTTACCGCGTTGCTAAACTGTTTTTGTGGTGTTCTGAGTGATTTTTAGCACGTTGCTAAACATTTATGAGTTCTGAACTATTAAATGGAACTATTAAATGGTTTTTACAGTGTTCTGGCTGAATTTCAAATGGTTCTAAGTGTTTTTCGTGGTGTTCTGAGAGATTTTTAGCACGTTGATAAACGTTGGAGTTCTGAGTGGTTTTATTAAACCGTTTCTGAGGTGTTCTGACTGAAATTCTTCTCCTTGTGAGGCGGTACAGTTATTGTATTGTTTACCACTTTGCAAAATGTTCTTTTGTGTTGTTCTGGGTGATTTTTAGCATGTTTCTAAACCGTAACGGAGTTCTGAGTGGATTTATTAAGTGGTTTCTATGTTGTTCAGACAGAATTTCAACTACTTGTGAGGTGTTAGGATTGTCATTGTTTTACCATGTTGCTAAACAGCTTTTGTGGTGTTCTAAATTATTTTTAACATGTTGCTAAACATTTATGAGCTCTGAATGGAACTATTAAATGGTTTCTACAGTGTTCTGACTGAATTTCAACACATTGCTAAAGTGTTTCACTGTAAAAAACGACAGTGAATTTAACAGTAAAAAACTGTAAAAATGCTACAGTAAAAATCTTCTAAATGGTTAACGATAAAAGACTAAAAAATTACAGTAATTACTTTTTTTATTTTTTTTATTTGATGTTTTTTGTTGAAATAACTCTTAGTATTTTCTTAGCTGGTTTGTACATTAGGGTTGTATGCTACATCTAATGATGTAAAATGAATGTTTATTGCATTATTTCAGTTTCATGTGTGTTTCCATGTTGGTGTTTGTGTGAATGACACTGCACCTTCTGTACATGTTAATATTTAAAAGCTGCTTGTGATGGGCTTTATCATGTGACTTTCTCATCACCTTCTGGTTTTGGTGGTTATCAGTGTATCACAAAGGTATAAAACAGATTTCAGTACTTCAGTAGGTTGGTACATGACAATTATATCAGTTAATGATGATTTACTTGTGAATTTAACTGAAGACCGTAAACCGTAAAATGTTGCTACCATATTTTTACGGTAAAATTCTGGCAACACAGCTGCCAGTTTTCTACCGTATTTTTTTTTTTTTTTTTTTTTTTTTTAACATAGGTGTTCTAAGTGTTGGGGTTTTATCATGTTGCCAAACCGTTGCTATTGCGTTCTGAGGGGGTTTTACGCCGTTGCCATGGCGTTTCGAGTGATTTCAGCACGTTGCCAAGCGTTACAATGATGTTCCGAGTGGGTTCCGTTGCATTGCTACAGTGGCTATTGTGTTTTGGACGTGTTCCAGGGCATTGCTATGCAGTTGCTGAGGTGTTCTGATTTGTCTTACCACGTTGCTAGGGTTTTCAGAAAGGTTTCTAGGGTGTTGTTAGGCGGTTGCTTTATATTTATATATATATATATATATATATATATATATATATATATATATATATATATATATATATATAGGCCCAAGTGAAATTTGTAAATGCGTATTTATATTGTCATTTAACTTTCTCCGGTTTCCCTGTCGCTGACCTCATCTTTCGGTACACCATCTCCCTGTGTCAGGAGAGAGTCTCTACACGTCTCTCGTCCATTCATCACTTAAAAATACATGGCAGACATGAGGCTCCGTCTCTCTGTGCTGTCGTGTCCATGTTTCTGTCAGGCACTGATCTCTGGTTGGCTGCCGTCTCTCAGCCTGGCACATTGTTCAGAAACACCACCTCCCCTCGAGTTTCTCCTCGATGGCACTGACGCTGGCCTACGGTTGGCACGGCACTAGCTGAATGTGTGCCGCCTTTTGTTGCCCAGAGAACAGGCTGATCCTGGCACTGAGTCGCTCTCCTTTCACAGCCCTCCTCCCCCCGATGCCCTGGAGTCAACTGGCATCATTCCACCAGACATCAGACCGCCCGCCAGCGCCCCGCGTGCCCCCGCATGAGCTGGAATACTGGAGCGCGCTGTGCCAGTTAGGCCTGTGTGTTCTGCTCACAACCAGCACTGCTGCTGTACTGCATACTGCACTGCATACTGATGAATATTTTTGTTTATGAACAATGCAGTATGCCTTATATAGCGATTAATCATTCTAAACAGTAGTATGCTGTGCTCTGATATGCACTGCACTGTCTCAACCATTGGCAGTCTGATCAAATAAAGAGTTAAGAAGGAGAAATGTCAACAGTTGAATGGAAATTTGTAAACTGAAAGTCAAATGCATTGAATAGTGGAATGTGGTATATGCACGAAAAAAAATTCTATGGCATTCTATGGTGATGCCACATCATAACCTTACTGCACTCCTTGTGCATTTGTGCAATTTTCATCCTTTTTTTTTTTTTTTTTTTTTGTTCAAATGCCTGATTAAATAATGAGTTGAGGAGAATTGTTGAATTGATGATCTTAATTTGTAAATGAGAAGCCAAATGCATTGCATTGTGGAATGCATTTTTTTTCCGCAGTGTGCAGATATATAATTTTTCATTTTTATTTTTTAGAAATGTGTATAACAATGTCATATGTCAATAATGTCACTTTACAACTTCACTGCATTGCTTGTGTATTTTGCATTTTTCGTCCATTTTTTTGGCAAAAAAAATAAAAATATCTTGGATCAATTATTGAGTTAAGGAGAAAGATATAAAAAATTTAATTGATTTTCTTAATTTGTAAATAGGAATTCAAATGCCTTTTTTTGCAATGTGCACATGTATATATTTTTTTAGAAATATGCATAACACTATCATTTTAAAAAATCTTGGCTTCACTGCACTGTTCAGTTTTTTCTGTACTCAATTTTTAACATCTTTCTCCTCCTTAACCCATTTGACTCATATTTTATATATATATATATATATATATATATATATATATATATATATATATATATATATAAAAATCATACACACATATATGTATATGTGTGTATATATATATATATATATATATATATATATATATATATATATATATATATGTATATGTATATGTGTGTATATATATATATATATATATATATATATATATATATATATATATGTGTATGTGTGTGTGTATGATTTATACAACATCTGAAATTAAAATAAATAAGCTTTCCATTGATGCATGGTTTGTTAGGATAGGACAATATTTGGCCGAGATACAACTATTTGAAAATCTGAAATCTAAAATATTGAGAAAATCGCCTTTGAAGTTGTCCAATGCATATTACTAATCAAAAATAAGTTTAGATATTTACACTAGGAAATTTACAACATATCTTCATGGAACATGATCTTTAATGAATTTGGCAGAAAGTCAAATATACCCATGCTACTTAAGACTGATTTTTGTGGTCATTTTTGCTATTTTAATTATTTTTTTGTTAAAATATCTTAACATTGAGTTGAGGAGAAAGATGTTAAAAATTGAACTGATAATCATTTGTAAATGAGAAGCCAAATGCATTGCACTGTGGATTTTTTTTCACAGTGTGCACATATGTAATTTTTTTATTTGTTAGAAATGTGCATAACAATAATAATAATTTAACCTAACCTAACTGCATTGCTTGTGATACAGATATAACAATCTGGAAAAAAAATCTGGAATCAAAATATTGAGAAAATTGCCTTTGAAGTTGTCCAAATGAAGTTTTTAGCGATGTATATTACTAATCAAAAAATAAGTTTTGATATTTGCAGTAGGAAATTTACAACATATCTTCATGGAACATGATCTTTAATGATTTTGTCATAAACGCTACTGCTACAAATATACCCATGCTACTTAAGACTGGTTTTGTGGCCCATTTGTCTGTAATGGAAAAGTCAAATGCATGAATGCATTGCATTGTGAGACGGTATTTCTTGCAAAATGTGTAACCAAAATCATTTTAAACAGTAGTATGCTGTGCTGATTTCACATCTTGCACTGTTTGTATAATGCAGTCAACTTTTGGCAGTCTGATCAAATAGTGAGTCAAGATGTTAAAAACTGATTTATATTACTTAATTTGCTTACATAAAAGTCAAATGCATCACATTTTCTTTTATGCCAAACATCATTAGGATATTAAGTAAAGATCATGTTCCATGAAGATATTTTGCTAATTTTCTACTGTAAATATATCAAAACATAATTTTTGATTAGTAATATGCATTGCTAAGAACTTCATTTGGACAACTTTAAAGGTGATTTTTCTTTTTTGTGCATCCTCAGATTCATATTATAATATGAATTGTAATAATTAATATATAATAATAAATCTCTACAATAAAATCTATTTATTTTTATTAGTTATTTTTTTTTTATATATATATATATATATATATATAATATGATATTTTGTACATTTTCTACCGTAAATGCATTTTTTGATTAGTAATATGCATAGCTAAGTACTTAATTTGGACAACTTTAAAGGCGATTTTCTCAATATTTAGATTTTTGAGCACTTTCAAGATTACAGACAAACCATACATAAAATGGAAAGCTCATTTATTCAGCTTTTTAAGATAAAATATAAATCTCAATTTTAAACAAATGACCCTGTTTTGTAGTCCAGTGTCACACTTTACTTTTAAAAGTAACTTGCTTATAGAGGCCAACATTTGCAGAATGAAGTAATCAAATATGATGACAGGAATACAATTAGTTTATTAAATTTAGTCCTAAAATTGGTCTTTTTATTTATTATTTCTGCTTTTTTATTTTTTTTTATTTTAGTATGTATGCACTTATTTATTTTTATTAGTTTATTCCCACATGCATCTTATTTCCTTACTCTCTCTCTCTCTCTCTCTCTCTCTATATATATCTATCTATCTATCTATCTATATATATATTTATATATATATATATATATTATATATAAGGAATGCATGTACCCTGGACCACAAAACCAGTCTTTAGTAGCATGGGTATCTTTGTAGCAATAGCCAGCGATACATTGTATGGGCCAAAATTATTGATTTTTCTGTTATGCCAAAAATTATTAGATCATGTTCTGCCGTAAATATATCTAAATTTATTTTTTGATTAGTGATATACATTACTAAGAACTTAATTTGTTAAACTTTAAAGGTGATTTTCTCAATATTTAGAATTTTTAGCACTCTCAAGATTACAGACAAACCATACATCAATGGAAAGCTTATTTATTCAGCTTTTTAAGATGACATATAAATCTCAAATTTAAAAAATTGACCCTAATGACTGGTTTTGTAGTCCAGTGTCACATATGTGCAAAACTCACAGATGCATTTAAATTCAGTTGCATGTGTCAAATATACATTTTATCTTCAGAACAGTCCACAATGCCTCTGTCAATGTGATCTAACATTATTCTGTCCTTTATTTATTTACAGGCCGCTGCAATTCAGCTGTCAGTCCGTCAGGTCAGCTGATTTCTGCTGGAACGCTCTGGATCGCCTCGGTGAGTCTCAGGTGCTCATTACGGCTCGCAGCAGGTGACTGCTCATTTCACCCGCATCCGCTGATCTCCGTTCGAGCCTCGTGCGGTCGTTCTAACGGGGTCGCGTGTCCCCCGTCTAAAGCCTGACCTCACAAACACGCTGTCATCATGCCTAGCAGAAGTTTTACAGAGAGCCAGATGTCTGACAGCATGCTTTTATCAATTACGTTTGCACATTTCTCTCGTTTCTTTGTTTGCGTGCGCGTGACGAGGGTGTTAATGCAATGTAAACTCTGTTTGTATTTGTATTCACACGGGATGTTCTTTTCACAGAAAAACAAGTTTTTCAATCGCATGCGTTTAGCATGTGAGATGAATTTGATCATATAATCTGTTGCTATGCAGTGCATTGTGGGAAAATCTGAAGATGGTTTGTGATTGGCTGATGGATTTCATTGGCTTAAATCATTGGTAATAGTGTAAGAATGCGTTTATGATGCATAAAGTATACATACCATATGATATTAATATTACTGCTATGCCACACTCCACTGATCACATTGACAGAGGCATCATGGACCGTTCTAAAGAGAAAATGTGTATTTGACACATGCAACTGAATTTAAATGCATCTGTGAGTTTTGCACTTAAATGTGACCCTGGACTACAAAACCAGTCATAAGGGTCAATTTTTTAAAAATGAGATTTTATTTAATCTTAATGAGCTTTCTATTTTATGTATAGTTTGTCTGTAATCTTGGGAGTGCTAAAAAAAAATCTAAATTTTGAGAAATTTCACCTTTAAAGCCCAAATTAAGTTCTTAGCAATGCAAAGAGTTATATTCTTGAAAATGTCCTCACATAAAGGGCAGCTAATTTTCAGGAAAGTCGATTTGTATGTACAGGTGCATCTCAAAAAATGTGAATATCCTGAAAAAGTTAATTCTTTGTAACTTATTTCAAAAACTGAAACTTTCATGTATTCTAGATTCATGTAAATAAAATATTTCTAAAGTGTTTTTTTTAATTGATGATTAGAGCTTACAGCTTATGAAAGTCAAAAATAGTAGAATATTTCCTAAGATCAATCAAAAAAAAGTTCTTTAAGGTATGTTCATTTATGCACTCAATACTTAGTTGGCAGCACATATTACAGCAAATGACTTGCTCCTAGCACAAATGACAGCATCAGTGAAGTGTGGCATGGAAGTGGCCCTGCTGAGGCACCATTGAGCCTTCAGATCATCTGTATATTGTTGGATTGACTGTTTCTCATCTTTCTCTTGAAAATATCCTATAGATTTTCAATGGGGTTCAGGTCAGGCTTGTTGGCTGGCCAATAAAGCAAAGCAATATAATGGAAGATGGAAGCATAAAGTGCTCCCAAATCTCCTGATAGATGGCTGCATTGACTTTGCACTTGATAAAACACAATGGACCAACATCAGCAGACCAACACCTTCAGAAACTTCACACTGGACTTCAAGCAGCTTGGATTCTGTGCCTCTCCAGTCTTCCTTCAGACTCTGGGACCATGATTTCAACATGAAAAGAGGACTTTGGAGCACTGAGGTAAGATGCTTCTGACATTGTTTCTGTTTCAGTAGTAGCTTGGTAGTCCTTTTCCTGAAGACGTCTGAGTGTGGTGACTCTTGATCTTCATTCTACTCCTCGTGAAGCTCTCCCAAGTGTTTGAATCGGCTTTACTTGACAGTATTCTCAAGCTTGTGGTCATCCCTGTTGCTTGTGCACCTTCGCCTACCCAGTTTATTCCTTCCAGTCAAATTTGCATTGAATATGCTTTGATACAGCACTCTGTAAACAGCCACCCCATTCAGTAATGACCTTCTGTGACTTACTCTCTTTGTGGAGGGTGTCAATGATTGTCTCCTGGACCATTGCCAAGTCAGCAGTCTTCCCCATTAGTGTGGTTTCAAAGAACAAGAAATACCCAGAAGTTATACTGTAGGGATGGTCATTTAATGAAACTCAAATGTAAATATTCTAATATTTTGAGATACTGGATTTTGACTTTCATGAGCTGTAAGCTCTAATCATCAACATTAAAACAAAAAAACATTTGAAATGTTTCACTTAATGAATCTAGAATGAATTTTTTTTTTTTTGTTAAATGTTACAATAACTTTTTCATGATATTCAATTTTTTTTGATGCAACTAACAACTAAGGTGTTTAAAAAATGAACAATTATTATTTAGCAGCTAGCAACTTGAATCATGTGATGTGTGTACTGCACTGCTTGGTTAAAGAGGAAAAATGCATGCGTTTGAGTCAATTTTCAAAAGTTACTAAAAGTTGCCAAATACTTTTTTTTTTTTTTTTTTCCCGGCCTGTCAGTAACACAGATAACACATAACAGTGTCATAGTATGGTTAAATAAAAATATAAAAATTAATTAATAAAAAAAAAAAAAAAAAGGGCTGTGAATGCCAAATACTTTTTTAAAAGTAGCTAAATTTGTTGCTAGATGCTTTTTGGAAAAATTTCCTATAGGGTAGTCTGTAAAGTTGCTAAGTTAGCAACACTGATAAAGGGTTCCCGCAGGTCTTAAAAGTCTTAATTTGCAAACTAAGCGGTAAAATGTTTTAAATTGGAGCAGAAAGTCGTGGCATTAAACGTTGCATGCGTTTCCAGTACTAATATCTAAAAACATCCTTAAAGATGCATTTACTTGAGATGCAAAATTAAGATATGAAGTCTTGTTTTCTGAGATATTTTGCAAAAAAACATGCTTTCATGTTTCAACTTCATTACCCTTATGAATTAAGTTTGTTTTTCTGAATTAATTGACATTACAAAATAATAAGACTTTTTATATTTATTTATTTAATTATTATTGTTAGTAGTAGTAGTAGTATTTATTTAGTATTTTTTTTATCATAGCCCTTTGTTTTGATGAATATCTTTGTTTCCCTGTCCGTTTATTCCTTACATTTTCTTTACTTGGTTTAAAAAGGTCTATGAAACTGGGGGTAAGATGAGGCTTAAGCCTAGTCCTAGACTAAAATGTAAAAGAAACTTCCACTGACTGATCCTAAAATATATCAGTCTTTGTTTTGTCTCAAGATGCACACCAGTTTAATGTTTTTTTATAAAGGCATGTTTATAAAAATGACTTGAATGTCTTAATTGAACTATAACTTTTACTATAACTATAAATGTATCATTTATAATTTTAAGTCACACTATCTTGGCCAAAACATTTTTTTTTTGAGCAGGTTTGTAGGAGTAAAATTACATTTTTCCAAGCTTCTACTATAATTTAGACCGTATGCAGTATGTTTATTATCAGTTTTCTTTCTTTTGAATCATTGGATGTATTTGTTTTTATCAGTCAGTGAATTTGTCATTTATGCGTTTATTTGTTAGTTTTATTGTTGTGTTTGCTGCTGTTCAGTGGTCAGCTGTGCTTTTAAAGTGGTGTTTTGACATCTAGTTTGACGTGGGTCTCGTGTTGAGCGTTGCTTGTGTCTAGTGAAGTGGAAGAGGACAGAAGATGTCATTTTAAATAGTGGGATATGAGATCTGTGATATGAGCGGCGTGTGTTATTAAGGCTGTCAGCTCTGACATATGGCAGACGCTTCGACGCTGAGCTTTTGTGTGTCTTTCATATGGATTCTGAGCGCTCTCTTCACATATGTTACCGCATCTAAAGACACATCGCACCTGAACCAAACACAAATGAGAGCGTGGAGCCTGACAATCAGGAAAAAATACACGTTAAGGGTTTTAAAATGTCAGTCAGTTTTAGAAAAATCGTCTAATTTTCATTTGAAATCAAATTATTTGTTTTGAAAAATATTTTCTTAATGGAATAGTTAGTCTATTTGGATAAAAGCATTTACTAAATGTAAATATAAAATCAAATGCAATAATAATTTACTTGTCCTCATCCCCATTCTACTGTGAAACAAATTTATTCCTGATCAAAGCCACTTATAAAGAACAAATCTGACAAAATTAAAAATAATTTAAATTATAATAATAATAATAATAGATAAAACAAATACAATTGCATTTAAATTCAGTCCAGTTATTTCTCTCCTTTATTATTTTCTTAAAATAAAATACCCTTTAATTCTAATTTAAATGGCTGTAGTTTGTAACGGACAGGAAATATAATACAGTAAATACAAAGTAAGGAATATGAGCTTTTGCTGTTAAAAATATGAAAGTATTATAACATTTCAAACTTCAAAAAAAAAAAAAAAAAAAAAAGTTTGAAATGTAAATAAAAGATCAACAAGCACATGGAATAAAAATAAAAATAAAAACTAAAGGAATGTGAACAAATACAATTATTTTATTAAATATAGTCCTAAAAGTTTTGTCTGACTTATTTTTTTTGCATTTTTTTTTTTTTAATTCTTATGACATTATTTAAAAAAATGTAATGTATTTATTTTTACATTTATGCATTCATTTATTTTTATTTTACATTTATTATTATGAATTATCATAAAAATGGTTTATATAAAACATGAAGCACATTCATAATTTAATTCTAATATTTATCTATTTATTTGTTTATTTATTTGTATTTATTTATTTAAAAAAAATACACACAACAAAAGTTAAATTAAAATTAAAATGACTAAAACCAAAAATAGAAATTAATAAAACAAAAAGAGCAAAAGCTGAATTAAGAATTAAAATGACTGAAACTGAAAATAGAAATTAATAAAGCAAAAAAGAGCAAAAGTTGAATTAAAAATTAAAATGACTGAAACTGAAAATAGAAATTAATAAAACAAAAAATAGCAAAAATTAAACAAAAAATATCAAATATAAAAATGTAAAATATAACATCTCTGCTAGATATAATAATTCTGAATAATTAATAAATAATTAAATCCTTTATTAATAGATTTAGAATCGTTATTTTTTTGTTAAAAAGTTAAGGTTGTTGTTGTCTAAACTGTTCAAAATAGTTCTTGTTAATTGAAATAAAGTATAGAAATAAAACAAATATTAAATGTAAACCTAAATTTTGTGTGTACTACGTTTGTGTACATTTATGTACTTTAGTAATGTGTATTAAAATTACTTATTTATTATAAGTGACAAACTGAAATAAATTATATTATTCAAATAATTTTAAAAATCAAAAATGTAAATATAAAAATGTAGAAATAACGAAATTGCCAAACCTGAAATAACGCTAAATAAAAACAAAAAATAAATAATTTTAATAAAAAAAAGTTTAACAAAAAATTAAAATGACTGACTGAACCTGAAATATTACAACATTATAATAGTTTCTTTTATATATATATATATATATATATATATATATATATATATAATATAATACATGTGCAAAGCTCATTTTTACATACATTTTTACACCGATATTCTCAAATTAGTTTGATCAGGAGTTGTGTTTTTGTTCTGGAAAACTAGAAGGTGATTTAATGAAAGATTCACTCATATGGAGAGACATTTAGGTCACAATAAAAAAGATCTTTGTTGCGTTTGCAGGACTGTTCATCCCAGCTGTAGAGTGTGTGTGTGTGTGTGTGTGTGTGTGTGTGTGTGTGTGTGTGTGTGTGTGTGCGCGCAGAGGAAGAGGAGTTTTACCCCCGCGGCACAGAAATTGCCATGTCATAATTTATGACTTAAAAAGCATTAATGTTTCAGCATGCAGCGAGAGGCGGCGCATTCTGTTTGAGGCAATCATTTCCTTAGTGAATGATTTATATGTGTCATATCAAAGTTTTATAGGATAAACAGTAACATCAACACTGTGCCACAGACCTGCAGGATTTCAGCCTTCCAACTTTCACATCCAAACGCTGCTCGCATTACAGGAAAACACAGAGTTTAGCACTGACTCAATGGAGAATTGAGCACACACACACACACACACACACATTTTGACAATTTATTTAAGTCCACTTAAAATAACAAGTGATCTTTGAACAGGTGCAAAACTCCAGTTGCTTTTGTAATATTTGTAAAAAGATGCAATTAGATCTTATAAAAGACCATTTTGTACAATGTATTAATTTTCTGTGGATTGTTAATAGGTTTGTTCTGTAATGACATGCGCTATTAGATTCAAAATCTGTGAAGTGGTAATTAAACCTAATGAATCATTCAAAAAAAAAAAAAATATTGGAAAATTCTACATTTTTACCAAACTTGAATTGCCTTAATCTTTTAAGTTAAGAGAAGCAAATCACCTGTCATTTTCCTTATATATAATATAATATAATATTAGTTTAAGTTGAAGTACTAAAATTAAATAAATAAATGAAAGCTAAGTAGAAATATTTGTAAAAATTCAAAAATGAAGAAATAACAAAATTACCAAAACTGAAATGAAGCTAAATAAAATCAAAAACTAAGTAAATAAATATATTTTTAAATAAAAAAAAAAAAGTCGAACTACAAATTAAAATGACTGAACCTGAAAATAGAAATTAATAAAACAAAAAAATGACTGAACCTAAAAAAACGACTGAAACTGAAAATAAAAATGAATAAAACTAAACTAAACAACTAAACAAATTTAAAAAATCCAAAATGTATAAAAAATGTAGAAATACCAAAGCAGAAATAAAGCAAAGTAAAAAAAAAAATAATATATATATATATATAGACTGAAACCAAAAATTGCAAAAGTTAAACTAAAAATTTAAATGACATAAGCAAGAGTTAACAAAAAGTTATCAAATATAAAAATTTGAAAATATAAAAATAAAATTTAATGTTTAATTTATTACTATATAAATACTAATACCATAATGCATGTATTCACCAGACTTCTGCTTCTTATAAATACTGCTGTGTGTTATGCATGTTATTTTTTGACAAACGTCAATTTTGTGGCATCACCCCTTTTTACATCCATTTTATTTGTGCAGGTCTTTAAAGTGATTTTAAACATGCAAGTATTTTTCTTTTAATCCACTTTAATTTTATGAGTAACATTTATAATAAGGTCTCGTTTGTTAACATTAGTTACAGTTAGTTAACATGAACAATGAAAATACATTTATAGTATCTGTTAATATTAGTTAATGCAATTGTTTATTGTTTGTTTGTTGGTGTTAGTCTACAGTGCATGCACTCAAGTTAAAAGATGCACTTTAAATTGTAAATGCATGCTGTAGGAGTGTTATTCATTGTTAGTTTAACTAATTTAATGTGTGATTGAATCTCTCTCATTCATCTAACTTTCATTCACCCTTTTCCTGCTCTTTTCTCTGTTAAACGTCAAATGAAATGCGAGATCTGGCTCTGATATGATGCCAGATCATCAGACCTCTGTGTGGTCGTTTGAGGGCAGGAATCGAATTGATTCGATAAGATTTTCCCCCTTCGCTTTACAGGTTTCTTCTTTTTTTTTTCCAATTGCAAATGAAATGTAATTTTGAATGAATAATACATCTTCCCTAAAGGCGTCCAAATATTTAAAAGCGTGCGAGGAAGGAAAAAAAAGAGCACAAAGCGTTTACGTGACACCGGAAATTGGCATGGCATCCGTCGACAGGCACAGACGCCAGCGCACACAGGGGTATCAGTGTGGTGCGTTATGGGTAGACGTCTGCAGGGGGCATTTTACAAAGGATTCTGGGATCTCAAACGCACGCAGAGAGGACACCACACTCGTTACAGCTCGTTAAAGAGCTTACCGTCATTCTCTTAACACTGTGAGTCTGCGAGCGTGATTTTGTTGAATATCTGTCTGGCGGATTATTGCTAATATTTTATTAGCGGCGCGAGGATCCCGCTGCTTCTTTAGCTTATGAAGCTGATTGATTGAGTGCGGATTTAAACAGATGCTGGGCTTTACCTTTAAACTGGTTTACTGTTGTTAAATACGTGAATGATTTCTAGTCATGTGTCATGGTCCAGCCAGTAAAGTTTAATGGACATTTCTCTGAAATGCTTGATTTTGTGTGGTTTTGTGTTAAATGAAAAGTAAATAAAATAATTTAAAGCTAGGCTATATATATATATATATATATAATAAAATTATAAAATGAAGGAAAAAAATGACCAAAACTCAAATAAAGCTAATATAAATATCTAAATGTAAATATCTAATAATGATAATAATGATGATAATAATAATAATAAAAACAAAAAAACTGAAGTTAAACTAAAAATTAAAATGATTGTAATTGAGAATAAAAAAACTGAAAATAAGTAAAATAGGGCAAAAGTCAAACTAAAAAACAAAAGTTAGACTAAAAATGTAAATGATTGAAACTGAAAATAGAAATATTAAAAAATGAAAACTTGTAAAACAGAGCAAAAGTCGAACTAAAAAAGAAAAATAATGAAAACAAACGTTACACTAAAAATGTAAATGACAAACTGAAAATATAAATATAAAAAATTGTAAAACAGGAAAAGTCTAACTAAAAAATATAATAATAATAATAATAATAATAATAATAATAATAATAATAAAATTAAAATGATTGAAAACAAAAATACAAATATGAATTTTGTAAAATTTGTAAAACAAAAGGGAAAATTCAGACTTGATGATGATGATGATGATGATGATGATGATGATGATGATGATGATGATGATGATGATGATTTAAAACAAAAAAAAAAAAACAGGAAAACAAGTAAAACAGGAAAAGTCAAACAAAAAAAAACATAAAAATAAAAAAATAATAAAAAAGGCTAAAATTAAAATGATTGAAACTGAAAATAGAAATATAAAAAAAAAAATATATAAAAAAAAGAGCAAAAGTAAAACAATATATAATAATTTAAACAAAAGTTAAACTAAAAATTTCAAGGATTGAAACTGAAAATAGAAATATAGAACAATTAGTAAAACAAAATATTTCAGGAATAAGAGATCAGCTAAAAATGTACATTTTATCATAATTTACTCACCATCCTTTATATATATATTTTTTTTATTTTCCATACAATGGAAGTCAATGGGGTCCAATGTGTTTTAGACCCCAAAGTTCCTCAAAATGGCTTCTTTTGTGAACAAAGTCAGTCATTTATGTTTGGAAAGGTGTGAGGTTGAGTCAATGATGACAGAATGATCATTTTTGCATTAAAATATGAGGAACAAACATGTTGATAGTATTTCTATATTCAATTTTTATTACATTATTTAGTAACAAAGTGTGTAAAAGAGGGATGCTGTACTGTACGGAGGATATTTTGTGATAATGGCTTACTGTCTGTACATTGTCTCTTACATACATGAAGCAGTGATTTAGAAATGCGTTTCATACGCGACGCATAAAAGATCCAGTTTTCTTTGTTCCCGGAAGAAAAGCAGCGATGAGCGTTTTCCTCTGATCCGGGGAGCGAGGGGAGCAAATATCTGATTAACATTCAGCCGTACTTTATCTAAGCAGAATACATCATCACGTTTGGCACCGGACCCAATCAGACCATTGAGAAGCTTCCATGAGCCAGATTTATTCAAGCGCTGCCAGAAACGGCCCCCGTCCGCGGGGAGCTCTGATTGGTCCTCCATTTATATTGTGCCGACCCACAATGCTTTCTCTCCCGCTCCTGTTCTACGCTTCAATCTGCGTCCACATTCAATCTGAATCCAAATCAGCTTCCTGTGTTTCTTTATGACTGGGACAATTAAGAGCACAGCGGATCTGGAAAACGACCCTTCCTGTCCAACGCCTCATTGTCATGGAAAAAGGAAGATTCAATCCATAAACATCATCAACACATAACTAATAAAACAATAAAGCAGTATCCTGCTTTAAATTATACTATATAAACATTTTACACAAAGTACATTAATGGACATTTTTAAAGTTTCTCCTGGAAAAATATTTAAGTTATTAAATATCCATTTGAAAGATATTTAGTAATATAATATAATATAATATAATATAATATTTTTTTATTAGTTAACTGCATTAGTTAAGTAAAAAAAAAAAAACTTTCAACATATTTAAAATGCTAAAAGTTGCTTATTACCTAAAATACTTAATCTTTGTTCATATTTACTAATTCTAAAAATATTATATATTTAATTATTAATTATATAAATTATTAAAATTGTGTTATTAAATATTTATTAATATTTTATATTTATTTATTTTAAAAAGTTGTTAAATTTTGCCAATAAATTAAATAAATAAAAAAAAAAAAATATATATATATATATATATATATATATATATAATATTTATTTATTTATTTATTTATTTTTTTTTTGTAAAAATATTGTACAATTATTGGGAGCACTTTAGTATTTTAAGTCTTATTAATTTTGAGTTTCCTGTGAAAATAGCCTTTTATGTTGATATGGTGTAAAATGATAAATACATTAAAAATGAGTTTTAGTGACAAATATTCAGAATTTAACTTTCAGCAAAATGGTGTATATATAAGTTTGTAGATTTTTATTTATTTATTCATTTTATTGCTTATTACCTAAACATTTTTACTTTATTAATTTTAGTTTGTTCACATTTACTAATGAAAAAAAATACAATTGTATGTAATTATTAATTATCTAAATTATTATAATTTTTTATTTATTACATATTTAAGTTGTATCTGTTAATATTATTCAATGGGGGGAGTTTGTAAAAATATTGTACAATTGTAGGAAATTAATTGAAACACTTATTATACATAAAAAAATATAGTTTTTATGACAGAAATATGCAGAATCTAACATTTAACTTACAGCAGAATGCTGATACTGCAAAAATGTTTTTGCTCAAAGTACATTAATGGATCTTTTTAAAGTTTCTCCTGGAAATGGAGTTTTATTAAATATCAATTTGAACAATTGTATATCATTTATTCATTTTTATACGTGTGTGTGTGTGTGTGTGTGTGTGTGTGTGTATGTATGTGAATGTATGTGTGTGTGTATATGTATGTATGTATGTATGCATGTATGTATGTGTATGTGTATATATATATATACATATACATTTAATAAAGTGCACACACACACACACACACACACACACACACACACACACATATATATATGTGTGTGTGTGTGTATATATATATATATATATATATATGTGTGTATGTATATGTGTGTGTGTGTGTGCGCTTTATTAAATGCATTATTTAACATAAAAAGACTTATAATATTTTAACACTTATAAATATTTAAAATACTGAAAATTGTTTATTGCCCAAAAATACTTATACTTTATTAATCTTAGTTTGTTCACTTTTAGTAATTATAAAAATAATAAAATTTAATTTTTAATTAGTTACATAAACGATTAAAATATTAATTGTATGTAATCCATTGAAGCACTTAATTTGAAGTCTTATTAATTTTGAGTTTCCTATGAAAATATCCTTTGTTGATATGGTGTGAAATGGTAAATGCATAAAAAAAAAAAAAAAATCAGTTTTAATGAGAGAAAAAGTATCCAAAATGTATAATTTAATTTACAGTCCTCAAATGAGTGGAAAATGTTGAAATACTCCATTTAATATCAAAGAACTTTACATAAACACAAGTTTATAAACAAATGTTTTTTTTCACCACACGTTTTTTTTTTTCCCTATTGTTTTTTTTCATGTCTCTTTTTGTATGTAGTAAAACACTCACAGATGTAGATGAAAACTTCGGACTCATGTTTGCATTTTTACGGTAACTGTTTATAATTCTAACCTTGAAATCAGGATTAGGCATCAAATAATATCACACATGTGAAAATGCAAACATGTGCATGTGCTTTTCTGTTGGTTAAGGGACAATACAGGACTTTCACCACACAAATGATCTTTAAAAGCAAAAATGCTTTAAAGTGCATCATTTTCTGAGAAATTCTGACATGTTTGAGCAAAACAGATGCTATTTTTGGAACCAGCATCACAAAATGATTAAGAAATGTATTGGATTGGATACTAAATATGCATGCTTTACTAATTATAAAAATAATAAAACAAAATATTTAATTATTATGTATTTTATTTATTAAATATTATCTTATTAAACTTGATATGTCGTAAAATTATAAATGCATAATTTTTTTTTTCTTTTTAATAACAAAAGTATTCAGAATGTATTATTTAACTTACAATCTACAAAGGAGTTGAAACAAATGTTCAAATACTCCATTAAATATCAAAGAACTTTACATAAACACAAGTTTATAAACAAATAAACCACACAAATGATCTTTAAAAGCAAAAATGCTGTTAAATCCATCATTTCCTGAGAAATCCTGATGTGTTTGAGCAAAACAGATGCTATTTTTGGAACCAACATCACAAAATGATTAATAAATGTATTGGCTTGAATACTGAATATAATGCATGCTTTACTAATTATAAAAATAATAAAACAATATATTTAATTATTAATTATATAACTTTTTTATTTATTGAATGTTATCTTATTAAATGTGATATGTTGTAAAATGATAAATGCATAAAAAATAGTTTTAATAACAAAAAAGTATTCAGAATGTATTTAACTTACAATCTACAAAGGAGAGGGTAGATATGTTCAAATACTCCATTTAATATCAAAGAACTTTACATAAACACAAGTTTATAAACACATAAACTACACAAATGATCTTTAAAAGCAAAAATGCTATTAAATCCACCATTTTCTGAGAAATTCTGACAAGTTTGAGCAAAACAGATGCTATTTTTGGAACCAGCATCACAAAATGAGTAAGAAATGTTTTGGATTAGATACTGAATATGATGCATGCTTTACTAATGATAAAAATCATAAAACAATATTATATATATATATATATATATATATATATATATATATTTTTTTTTTTATTATTTATTTATTTATTAAATATTATCTTATTAAATTTGATGTGTTGTAAAATGATAAATGCATAAAATAAATTTAGTTTTAATAACAAAAAATTACTAATTATAACAAAAAAGTATTCAGAATATATTTAACTTACAATCTACAGAGGAGTGGGAAAATGTTCAAATACTCCATTAAATGTCAAAGAACTTTACATAAACACAAGTTTATAAACACATAAACCACACAAATGATCTTTAAAAGCAAAAATGCTATTAAATCCATCATTTCCTGAGAAATTCTGACATGTTTGAGCAAAAATTTTTGGAACCAGCATCACAAAATGAGTAAGAAATGTTTTGGATTGGATACTGAATATAATGCATGCTTTACTAATTATAAAAATAATAAAACAATGTATTTAATTATTAATTATATAAATTATTATTTTTATTATTATATATCTTATTAAATTTGATGTGTTGTAACATGATAAATATATAAAAAATGTAGTTTAAATGACCAAAAAAAAAAAGTATTCAGAATGTATTATTTAACTTACAATCTACAAAGGAGTGGAAAAATGTTCAAATACTCCAAAGAATTTTAAATAAACACAAGTTTATAAACAAATATACCTTTTCACCACACAAATGAGCTTTAAAATAATATTTTCTGAGACATTCTGACATGTTTGAGCAAAACAGATGCTATTTTTGGACCCAGCATCACGAAATGAGTAAGAAATGTATTGAAAATGTATTGATGTGATGCATGCTGTGATTTCAGGATGGATGTGTGTGTGTGTCTCTCCTTCACATGAGGTCAGTGTGTCTGTGGCCGGTAAATGACTGCAGTGCCGTGAGTGTATTCGCTTCATTTGCTGTTGTCCAAACATCTGTCTGTCTCTCTCTCTTTCTCCCTGCAGGTTTGTGTTTATGGCATTAGTGCTGTCTCACATAGCTGTACTTCACAAGGAGGATATGTGTAATTATATTAAACATGCTCCATCTACTAACCCCCCGCACACACACACACACACACACACACACACACACACACACACACACACACACACACACACACACTCGCTTTCTGCACTGCCTGGATAAGCAGCTCACCCTTAGTGCCCCCCTCTCTCTCTTTCTATCTCTTGCTCGCTCGCCCCCGCCACACCTCTGCAACCTTGTCATGTCCGTGACAGAGATTTACTGTATGTTGGTTCTGTTTTTCAAGAGCTTTCTTAAGGTTCTCATGTAAAATATTGAGATTTTAGCGTTTTATTGTAATGTTTTGACAAATTGAGTCAATGTGTTTAATATACATTTGTTTTATACATTTAAAATGTGTGTATATACACTACTAGTCAAGTTTTTGAACAATACGATTTTTGTTTTTAAATAAGTCTTTTTTTTGCTCACCAAGCCTGCATTTATTTTACCCAAAATACAGCAAAAACATTGATATTGTGAAATAATTTTATTTAAAATAACTTTCTATGTGAATAAATTTAAAAATTTAATTTATTTCTGTGATCAAAGCTACATTTTCAGCATCATTACTTCAGTCTTTAGTGTCACATGATCCTTTAGAAATCTTATTAATATGCTGATTTTGCTGATTATTTTGTTTTTTTTATTATTATTTTTTTTTTTTTTTTTTTTTTTAATATTTAAAACAGTTGAACACTTTTTTTTTTTTTTTTTTTTTCAGGATTCTTTGAATAAAGATCCAAAGAAATAAAATCTGGAATAAAAAGCTTGGAGTCAAGATGATGATGATGATGATAATGATGATTGTTGTTGTTGTTGTTGTTGTTGTTGTTGTTGTTGTTATTATTATTATTATTATTATTATTATTATTATTATTATTATGGGAGACATTCTAGAAATTAATATTTTGTATTTATTTGCTTTATTTATTTATTTTTTTAGCGGCAAATCATAATATTAGAATGATTTCTGAAGGATCATGTGACTAAAGTAAAGGTGCAAAAAAAATCAGCTTTAAAAATCACAGGAATAAATTGCATTTTAAAATATTTTAAAATAGAATACCATTATTTTAAATGGTATAAACAATTAAAAATGTTAGTTTTTGCTATACTTTGGATCAGATAAATGCAGTCTTGGTGAACTAAAAAGGCTCAGTGAATATGTAATTGGTAAGATTTTACTAAAATGTTTACAAATGCAGAAAATTGTGAAAATTGATTAGTATGTTACTAGCATGGTGCTAACATGATTAGCAAGTTACTAGCATGATTATCATGTGATTAGCATGATTAGCAAGTTACTAGTGTGTTGTTAACATGATTAGCAAATGGCTAGCATTTTATAGCATGATTCTAGCATGGTTAGCATGTTACTAGCAAGTTGCTAGCATGTTTCTATCATGATTCTAGCATGATTAGCAAATTAACTCTTCTAGCATGTTATTAACACGATTAGCAAGTTGATAGCATGATTCTACAATGATTAGCAAGTTGCTAGCATGATTCTAACATGATTAACAAGTTAGCAAGATTAGCATATTATCATGATTAGCAAGATGCTAGCATGATTCTAGCACAATAAGCATATTACTAGCATGTTGTTAGCATGATTAATAATTTGCTAACATGATTAGCATGTTATTAACATGCTTCTAGCATGATTTAAAAGCATTAGCATTTTATTCTAGCATTTTATTCTAGCATTTTATTCTCATGCTTTGCATGTTACTAGCATGATTAGCAATTTGCTAGCATGATTCTAGCATGATTAGCAAGTTGCTAGCTTGATTCTAGCATGATTAACATTTTACTAGCATGCTAGCAAGTTGTTAACATGATTGTAGCACATTTAGCCTGTTACTAGCATGTTGTTAGCATGATTAGCAAGTTGCTAACATGATTCTAGCATAAGCATGTTACTAACATCTTTCTAGCATGATTAGCATGTTTGCTAACAAAATTAGCATGTTACTATCATGTTGTTAACATGATTAACAAGTTTTAGCATGGTGTTAGCATGATTAGCAAGTTGTTAGCATGATTAGCATGTTGCTAACGTGATTAGCATGTTGCTAGCATGTTGCTAACATGTTACTAGCATGATTAGCAAGTTGCTAGCACAATTAGCATGTTACTACATGTTGTTAGCATGATTAACAAGTTTTTAGTATGATTAGCATGTTACCAGTATGTTGCTAACCTTTTTCTAACATGATTAGCATGTTACTAGCATGTTTCTAGCATGATTAGCAAGTTACTAGCATGTTTCTAGCATGATTAACATGTTACTTTTTAATCTTTTTTTGTTGTTGTTGATTAGCATGTTATTAGCATTACAGTAATGTACAAAAATGACATTTTTTGTCATTTGTTTTATTTTGTGTTATTAATGATCTTATTTTATTTATCTGAATGTAAACAAAACAAAACAAAAAAATCACCGAAATGTCCTTTTATAGAATAATGTTAAAGCAGTTAAACGTACAGCGATGTTTGGGAACCTGTTAAACTGAATTCTGGGCAGTTGTGTAAAAAAAGAAAACTGCTTAGTCTTTGACAACAGTTTCTTTTATAGAACATTCAGAAAACTTGGCCATGAGTTGAAATGACAGAGGTTTAACTCCGGCTGTCTATTTTCTGAACATGAACAATATTTTATGCTGTGATTAATGGCTAATTAGAATGCAACAAGACTAAAATCAATATACAGAACCAGGATGTTTCTACTTCTACAGTACATGTAATATGAGGGGTTATATAAAGTTAATGAAAGTCTTAGGTGTGTGTGTGTGAGAGAGAGACGTTGAGCTGGAAACATAATTCAGGAACTCAATGCACTGTAATGCCAGCTGAGACCCACAGCCGTCTCTCTCTCTCTCTCTCTCTCTGTCTGTCTGTCTGTCTGTCTGTGTCTCTCTCTCTCTCTGTCTCTTTCTCGTTGTTTCAAGGCTGTAGGCCATGCAGAAACTCTTCTGTTCTCACTCATGTTTTCTGTGCTCGCTGATGTCTCTGCTCTCATTGTGAGGTTCTCTCTCTGCAATACAAGGTTGCCGTTCGTCCCTGACCTCAGTGACCTTTCAAATAAAGAGTCAGAGAATCAATCTGGAGCCTGTTTCATCTAGGGCTGTGCAATTAATTGAAATTCAGTTGTGATTTTGATTTCAGCTTCAACTGATTATGAAAATACAACAACTGAGATAAAACGATTATTGCTCCTGATTCCGCCCCCTTTGGTGCGCATTTGCTCCTCCATAAAAGCCCATGCAAATCAGTAAAATCATGTAACGTGACTTACATATATTTTATTAATGTTTATTTGATGTTGTTTTTAAAAGCATGAAATGGAACTTGCGCTGTTCTGTGAATGCGTTCAGAGATTGAATAAAATGCGGTAAAGTAAAGTGAAGGTTTAGCTATTGTTTCAGCTATTAAAATAGTTTTGTATGTAATGGCAAAGTGATTAGGTTTGTTTCATTGTTTTTTTCTTAAGTTAATTTGAAAAAAAAAATTTTTGTTCGTTAAATATAACGTTTTAGTTTTTTTTTTTTTTTTTAAAGGAACGAACAGCAGCTAGTCTGATCAATTTGCCTTCTCAAATCATCAGGACTTGACTAAAATAAAATCTATATAAAACAGTTCAAGTATAAAACAATGTTGGTTTAAACGTTAAACCTAGATAAATGTGCGCAATTAGGTGCATATTTAATCGTTTGTGCGATAATTGCATTTTTTCCCAGTGGAAACAATTAAAAAAAAAAAAAAACCTTGCAAATACATACCTTACAGACATGATAAATGCATAAGCTTTAAATTATTACTTAACAAAAAAAAATTAAGTAAATCGAAAAGCACAACTTTCATTATGTCATCCGTAAAGATGCATTTCTCTCTAAAGGCGCGTCAAAGAGGATCTTTGCAACACAGACTCAGAATACACTAGTTTATTCATAAATAATTCAAAACCCTCTTTACTATTTATCCCCGACACATTCTTTGTTTTTTTTTTGTTTGTTTTTTTCGCTGAGGGCACTGCTGCTGGCTGAGACCCTAAACTCCATTTAAGCCGGTCGCGAAAAGCAAAAGCGAAATCTCACTAGCGCTGCAATTTTTTTAAATCACCATATTTGATGGATATCTAAAATATAAAAATAAGCCAAAAACAGGCCTGATGTCTTTGAAAATTGGCCAAAGCCCAGCCTTAGGGGTGTAAAAAAAAAAAACGGGCTGAAATGCAATCATATAAAGTTCCGGACCCACTCATTATTGTGTTAAATAATCGTGATTACAATATTGACCAAAATAACCGTGATTATGATTTTTGCCATAATCAAGCAGCCTTAGTTTCTGCTGCAATAGATTATTTGGGAGATTTGAGTTTTTGCAGTGTTATGATTATGGATTGATGTCACAGCTTGGCCGCTCTGTTGCTTTGTTTCTCTTCAGCTCTGTTCCAAACCCTAGCACCCTTGTAAGGGAACGTTCTGTGGAAGTAATTTGGATGCAGATAAGTATTGGGTAAAATAGTCTTCTTAATTGGATTGAACTAGTTTATTCAGAACTTATAGATGCTAAAATTTTAATTTGTACCTTGATTGCAATGGATGTTGCTTTGGATAAAATGTCTGCCTAAGGCATACATTTAAATGTTTATCACCTCTGTTATTGTTTTGCAGAGAGAGGTTTACAGTCATCCGTGAGGAATGAGACGGATCTACCTACAGAAAAAGTGATTTTTCAAGGCAAGTTGGTTCATATTAGGAACAAAATAGCTATTTTTGTCATACTTTTTGTCATACATTTAAAAAATAGCTATTTTTGTCATACATTTTTGTCGTAATTCAATGTCAAAATATTGACATTTTAAAATCGACTTGAAACTCATTTGTGGAAACATATCAGTTGCAAATCAAACTTTGTTTTTAAAAGGGTCCAAAAAAAATGAGCTTGGGTTAGCATCTACGACGGCGTTTTAGTGCCACGTTAAAAAAGGAAAACAATCTAAGATTACGAGATTAAAGTCAAAATAAAGTCTTTATTATTCTCTAAATACTTTGACTTTATTCTAGAAATATTTAGACTTTATTCTTGTAGCATTTTAACTTATTTTCTTAGTATTTCGACTTTATTTTTGTATTATTTCAACTTATTTTTGTAGTATTTTGACTATTCTCAAAATATTTAACTTTATCCTCAAAATATTGACTTTATTCTCATAGTATTTTTACTTTGTTCTCTAAATATTTCGACTTTATTCTCTAAAATATTTTGACTTTATTCTCAAAATACTTCAACTTTATTCTTGAAATATTTCTAGAATGAAGTCAAAATATTTAAACTTTATTCTTGTAGTATTTTGACTTTGTTCTATAAATATTTTGACTTTATTCTCAAAATATTCAACTTTATTCTCAAAATATTTAGACTTTATTCTCGTAGTATTTTGCCTTTGTTCTATAAATATTTTGACTTCGTTCTATAAATATTTATACTTTATTCTCGAAATATTACGACTTTAAGCCATCGAAATTATCAACTAAAACCATTAAAGATAAAAACTTGTGCTTGAAATAAATGTAATAAAATTAAGCTCATTTCTAATTATTTTAGTTTAACTTGCTTTAAATTCTAAAACGACTAAAACTAAGAGAAAACAATTGACATAAATAAAAATGACAAAAAAAAAGACTAAAATCAAAATGTCAAATGTAAAATAATAAAAAAAAAAATTATTTATTTATATATATATATATATATATATATATATATATATATATATATATATATATATATATATATATATATATATATATATATATATATATAAATAAATAAATAAATAAATGATACTAAAATAATATTGGGTCCAGTTGTGCAGTGTAGAGCAAAGGCTGACGGTGAATGCTGATTGGCTCGTTTCTGTGGAAGGCAGTGCTTATACTTCTAGAACCGCCATATTTGGCCCTTCCTCTTTCTCCTAATTGTAATAGCAGTGTTCTGTCTCGGCTATATAGAGTCTCTCTGTTTTCACAGTGCATTGAATGGAGCATCTGTCTGTCTGTCTTTAATGTTGTAGACAGCTGCAGAAATAGATGCTACAACAGTCTGCCAGATTCAGAGACAGTAAGAGGAACAAACCCACTGCTGGGACTGTGAGCTTCACACCTGTGAGTGTGTGAGTGTGTGTGTGTGTGTGTGTGTGTGTGTGTGTGTGTGTGTGTGTGTGTGTGTAGATACACACGTTTGGATTTCATTTTTTCCCGTCAACTCTTGGTAACTACAGATCTGAGCTCTGCTGTGACTCGAGAGCTCTTCTCGTCTTGCGTCTCATCTGGTCTCTTCTCTTCTCGTCTTTTCTCAGAACCTTGTTCTTTCTCTCTCTCTCTCTCTCTCTCTGTATACCGCAGGGACTCGTGCCATGCTGTGTTGGGTGGCACCCGCATGCCCTCGTCTGCTGACTCCTACACTTCCATTGTGAGATTTATGCTAAATATGCATATCTTAATTGCATTATTCAAAATAATTAGCTAATATATTTTTGCATAATGACAAGGTAAGCAAATAGTGTCTCTGTGCTCTGTGTGCTGTGGCTGGGAAACTTAGCAAAATTAATAGACTCCCAAAATTACTAATTACCTCGTTTTTCCCAGCATTTCAGGGAGGACTTATTTCCTCCCGAGTGGTGCAGCTACAGATCTTCACACAGAGAGTGTGTGTGTGTGGGGCAGTAATTTATCTACAGCCTGTGTATATATAATGCATTCTAATATAAATGCATTTTTATAACACCCTATAATGCCACTTTTCTTAAATCATTGCAAACATGTATAAAACATTATAACGTACCTATTTTTGGCTACAGCTTTATATAATGCATTATAACACATCATAAATAGCATATTTAATGCATTATAATTCACCATAATGAAACGCTTTATGCTCTTTAACTCTATAACCAGGTAATTCATAACTTATAGGTTCCTATTTTCGGCTACACATATAGTATAATGCATTAGAACATCATAAATACCCCTTTTTTTTAAATGCATTATAATGCATTATGCTCTTTAAACATGAATACATACATTTCTAATGCATTATAACTGTTATAACGTATCTGTTTTTGACTACACCCTTGTGTAGTATAATGCATTATAACATCGTAAATATAATTTGTGTATATAATGTGTTTTATGAATGCATGTTGATGCATTATGCTTATTAGCTCTGTAACCATAAATATTTAAGCATTATAACTGTAATTGTACCTTGCCTACGCCTTTACGTATTATAATGCATTATAATTTTTTTAAATGCATTATAAGGTCATAAATGGCCTTTTTTGTGTTTTATTAAATGCATTATACTCTTTAAACATTAATATATAAGGATTCTAATGCATTACAACTGTTATATAACATTATTTTTGGCAACACCTTTATATAGTATAATGCATTTTAACAATAAATACTAATTTTCAATGCATTTTGCTAAATGCATTATAATGCAAGGCTACACCTTAAATACCAATTTATTTATTAAATGCATATAATGCATGTAAGTATTATAATGCATTATAACTGTTATTACATGTACCAATTTTTGGCTGCAAGGTTATATAATGCATTGACATATTCATTTTTAATGTGTTTCCTAAAATGCTTTATAATGCATTATACACTTTATACATTATACTATAAACATCAATATGTAAGTGTTATAATGCATTATAACTGCTGCTGATGCACAGAACATGCTGCACAATGATATCAATTAATCTTACTCCGAATAATGAATATTTTCTTTATTTGTGGAAAGTAGTGAACACTTATCTTCCTGAAGATGAACTGGCCTCTCCAGTGGAGTGCATTATTTAAACTCGAGCTTTTAAAGCACAAACGCTGTTTTCTTACCGCACCATAATCACAGTAATTAATAGAGCGCTTTCAGTATCTCTGACTATCAGGTGCTGGTCATTCATCAGCGTGGCGTTAATGAACGTTTGGGCTGGAGGTTCCCAGGCTTTATTAAAGCTTTGTGGAGTTCCTCATTCCCTGCTCTTCCGCTAAAACTACTTTTTTTTTTTTTTTTTTTTTTGTAAAGGATTTACTCATGCTTTTAATTTATCTGGCTGCAATTTCATTACATTTTGAACAGGATTTGACAGATGATCAATCAACACATCAATCACATTTTACATACAGGAGAAATCCAAACCAATAGATGTAGATTTGAAGATGAAGACTGTCAGTAAATAGTTTCTAGTGTGTGCTTGTTAGTGAGTTTTTAGTTTGTTATGGGTGGTTGCTAGGGTGTTGCAATGCAGTTTTAAAGGGTTCTGAATAGTTGTTTGCAGGTTGCTACAGTGTTATTAGTGGTTGCTAGTGTGTTGCTATGCAGTTTCGAAAGTGTTATTTTTTTTTGACAGGCTTCTGGAGAGTTGTGGATGATTGCCTGGGTGTTGCTGTACGGTTTATAAGGTCTGCTGTCTACTTGTTTGCAGGTTGATTAGTGGTTGCTAGGGTGTTGCTATGCAGTGTACAAGGTGTTCTAAGTAGTTTTTCCACAGGTTTCAAGAGTTGTGGGTGGTTTCTATGGTGTTGCTATGCAGTGTACAAGGTGTTCTAAGTAGTTTTTCCACAGGTTTCAAGAGTTGTGGGTGGTTTCTATGGTGTTGCTATGCAGTTTGTAAGGCATTTTAAGTAGCTTTTCAATTATTTCTATAGAGTTGTAAGTGGATGCCAGATTACAGGTTACTAGGTGTTATTAGTGGTTGCCAGGGTGTTGCTATGTAGTTTCTAACATGTTCTGAATAGTTGTTAGCCCATCACTAGGGTGTTATTAGTTTTTGCTAGGGTGTTGCTATGCAGTTTGTGTGTTCTGAATCATTGTTAGCAGGTTACTAGGGTACTACTGGTGGTTGCTATGGATTTAATGTGTTCAGAATAGTTGGTAGGAGGTTTCTAGGTTATTTTTTGTTGTCAGGGTGTTGCTATGCATTTAATGTGTTCAGAATAGTTGATTGCAGGTTTATAGGGTATGTTTGGTGGTTGCCAGGGGGTTGCTATGTATTTGTGTTCAGAAAAGTAGGTAGCAGGTTTCTATGGTGTAATTTGTGATTTGTTGTTGCTATGTATTTAATGTGTTCAGAATAGTTGGTAGCAGGTTTCTAGGGTGTAATTTTGGTTGTCAGGGTGTTGCTATGCATTTAAGGTGTTCAGAATAGTTGGTAGCAGGTTTCTAGGGTGTTATTTTTCGTTGTCAGGGTGCTGCTATGCATTTAAGGTGTACAGAATAGTTGGTAGCAGGTTTCTAGGGTGTTAATTGGTGCTTCCTATGCATTTAAGGTGTTCAGAATAGTTGGTCACATGTTTATAGGGTGTTATCTTTGGTTTCCAGGGTGTTGCTATGCATTTAAGGTGTTCAGAATAGTTGGTAGCAGGTTTATACGGTGTTATCTTTTGGTTTCCATGGTGTTGCTATGCGTTCAAGGTGTTCAGAATAGTTGGTAGCAGGTTTCTAGGGTGTTAATTGGTGGTTGCCAGGGTGTTGCTATGCATTTTAAAGTGTTCAGAATAGTCGTTGGCAGGTTACTAGGGTATTGTTGGTTTTCACAGGGTTGCTATGCTTTTGGGTTCAGAATTGCAGGTTTCTAGGGTGTTATTGGTGGTTACTAACATGTTGCTATGCATTTAGGGTGTTCAGAATAGTTGGTAGCAGGTTTCTAAGGTGTTATTTTTTGGTTTCTAGGGTGTTGCTATGCATTTATTGTGTTCAGAATAGTTGGTAGCAGGTTTCTAGAGTGTTATAGGTGGTTGCCAACTTGTTGCTATGCAATCAAGGTGTTCAGAATAGTCATTGACGGGTTACTAAGGTATTATTGTTGGTTGTCAGGGGGCTGGTATGCTTTTGTGCTCAAAATAGTAGGTAGCAGGTTTCTAGGGTCTTATTTGTGGTTGCCAAACTGTTTCTATGCATTTAAGTTGTTCAGAATAGTCGTTAACAGGTTACGAGGGTATTGTTGGTTGCCAGGGGGTTGCTATGCATTTGTTGTGTTCAGAATAGTTGGTTGCAGGATTCTAGGGTCTTATTTGTGATTGCCAAGGTGTTCCTATGCATTTAAGGTGTTCAGAATAGTTAGTAGCAGGTTTCTTTGGTTTTGGTGGTTGCCAGGGTGTTGCTATGCATTTATTGTGTTCAGAATAGTTGGTCGCAGGATTCTTAGGGTATTATTGGTGGTTTTCAGGGGGTTGCCATGCATTGGTGCTCAGAAAAGTAGGTAGCGGGTTCCTATGGTCTTATTTGTAGTTGCCAGGGTGTTGCTATGCATTTAAGTTGTTCAGAATAGTCTTTGGCAGGTCACTAGGGTATTGTTGGTGGTTGTCAGGGGGTAGCTATGCTTTTGTGTTCAGAATATGTGGTAGCAGGTTTCTAGGGTTATTGGTGGTTCCCAGGTTGTAGCTATGTCGTTTTTAAGGTGTTCAGAGTGGTTGTTTGCAGATTGATTAGTGGTTGCCAGGGTGTTGCTATGCAGTTTCTAACATTTTCTAAATAATTATTTGCTTTATTAGTTGTTGGCAGGGTGTTGCCATGCCGTTTCTGTGATATAGTTATTTGCACTTTGCATGTTATTTGTTACTGGTGGTTGTCATGTTGCTATGTGGTTGCTAGGGTGTTCTGAAAAGTCATGTCCGTATGTGCTGTTGGAGGTTTGATCGCTGGTACTAGTAACTAGTACTAATAAAGCTCAGATATTTCCACAGTGAGTTGTCCAAACACTGTGTTTTTGCTGTCAAGACTAGTGCTGATGTCTTCCTGTCACATTCTTAATTAAGGAACTCAGTGGAAAGCATGAATAACGAAGCGCTCCACCCTTAACGAGACTCTGTTTTGGCACCGACTCAACGGCTGCTATGACAACTCGGCGGCCTATAGCAGCGGCCGATAGCAGACAGCGAGCGGCGTTAGAGCCGCTGCCCGAAGAACACAATGGATCACAACTTCATGGATCCCCAATTTAGACTTCAGCCCGCGTGTTTAAGGAGGAACGGCGGCGGTGAGCCTCCTCGCGGATGGCGGCGGATCCGCACCACCTTAACGCGCAGTCGCTGCCAGCGAGGCCAGCTTTGTTCAAACTGACAGGAATTGGCAGGCAGCCATTTTGTTCGCAAATTTACATAAACGCCAAATGGTGTCTGTTTCCTGTAGGTCTTCTAGAATTCTCTTTAAGCAGAGCTCTATGTGTGTGTGTGAGCTTCATCAGGACACACTCCTCATCCCTGTTGTGAAGTCAATGAGTTTCACACTGATGCATATGTGTCGTGCCGTATCTTATTTTAGCCGGATTATTCCGTGACCCCATGAAACTGTACTGCATTTCATGTTTTATAGCATCAGTTTTGTTAGTGAACGTCCATAAACCTGACACATTACCCTAAAATCACAAGAAAGAAATGAGAAATCATCTTTCATATTTATTTATTTATTTATTTATTTATTTTTTTTTTTGGCATTTCATGATAATTAGGCATGATAAAACACTGCAAAAAATGCTTTTCTTACTTAGATTTTGTCTTATTTCCGGACAAAATGTATCTAAAAATTCTTAAATTAAGAAGGATTTTCTTGAAGAGTAAAAATGATCAAAATCAATTAGTGTTGTTTTTTATTTTTTTTTTTTTTTTTTTTTTTTTTTGCTTGAAACAAGCAAAATAATCTTGTTTTCTGTTTGAAATAAGATTATTTTGCTTGTTCTAAGCAAAAACTCACTTAATTTTGACTTTTTTCCATCTTTAGATATTTTGGCTGGAAACAAGATGACAAATCTAAGAATTTTTTTTTTTTTTGTAGCGAAAAAAACTATTTAATTTGAAAAAAATCTTTAATATTATTTTTAATATTATTGTTTAATATTATTTTTCGTATTTTTTTTTAATATTATATTATTTTTATATAATTTTATATATATATATTCATTTTATTATTAATATTACACAAATTAAACTTTAAAAAAATGAGCACAGTTTCCATGGCAGGTAGCTAAAATAACTTATTTTAATATTTAAATTACATTTTATTTAATGCTTATTTCAAGTCACAAGTTTTTTTTTTTTTATTTGTTATTTTAGTACATCAAGTCATACTAAATAAATAAGGAATATATATTTCTAACCATTTATTTCTCTTATTTTTATTTATTTATTTATGTATCCTATTTATTTTATCAAAACTGTTTTGGCAATAGTGACTTTTTTCCCAAATTGTAATTAAAGTTAGCCTATTTATTAATTATGAATGTTTATTGTACTTTTTATTATTTTAGTTCAGCATAAACTTAAGCATTTTTATTTTATTTTTTTTATCCAAACCACTGAGGATAATGGGATTTAATTAGTTAAACTTTTACAAAAGTAAAATGTGTAGAAGCATTACAGAAATGAGAATATTAGTTGAGCTAATATATACATATATATTTTCTCAAACTATTTTTTTATATTCATATTATGCTTTCTATTTCTATTATTTATTATTTGGATAAAAGTAAACTATAAATAAGTCAAAAGCGTACATTTCCAACTATTTCATGGTGATATAGTTTTCATGACAGTACTGCGAATAAATCTCAATATTTGAGTCTGAAATGTGACCTGGACTGGATTTGCTCTGTTAGTCCTCCTCAGAGCAAACGTATGAAGGTCCACGATCATCATCTGTTAAAAGAGTCACAGTTTCTTTCGGAGAACAGCCGAGGTGCCAAGTTCACGGCGAACCACTGTTCCCCGTAATAGTCGTCTCATTATTTTTGAATAACATCAGGTGCACAAATATTTAAACAAGCATCTGTGAGATGAGAGGAAATCATGCAAATATGAAAAGGCCCTGGAAATGAAGGATTGTGGGATGCGGGCGGGCGGCTGACATCTTGGCACGGCGAGCTGATCAATTAGTCTAATCACACCAGTGTCAGCGCTGAGGTTACATTAATATTCAATTAATGGTCTGAATCCCTCCTAAAGCTTCTAGAGCCTTCTGGTGCCGCCGCGGAGCACCTCGGAGCCGATCCCGCTCCTCGCGCTCCCATTGGCTGCTCCGCATTCCATCGCCATGGAAATACCAATCGGTGATGACAGCATGGCTCTGTTCGGAGCGTGTGCTGAACGCTGGCCTCGGGCGCCGACCGACGCTCCCCGGGTCCTTATTGACCACGAACACGTTTACCAATAAAACCTGACTCGGTTTATTCAAGAGAACCCCACACTACAAAAACTGTCTGTGTACTGCTTTTTCTTTTTCTTTTTTCTTTTTTCCCCCTCAGTCTTTCTCTCTTCCCCAGAGCAGTTTCTCCTGGAACAGATGGATGTTGTTCAGGCTGTGTGTGTGTGTGTGTGTGTGTGTGTGAAAGAGAGAGATTCCAGTATTCAGCTTTTCCAGGTCAGGGAGGATTTGGTTCTGCCTGGCTGCCTGGTTTGGCCATTTACTCGGGTTAATTAGTTAACGTTACTAATATGTTATTTCGGTGTTTAGGGTTTTGGGCCCTTGACCACTTTTTTGCAAGACTAAATAAACTGGTTTTGAATAGAAAGATCTGATTATGTTTGAGTAGGGTTATTAAACTAAAACCATAAAAATGTTATTAAAAAAACAAAAAAAAAACAAAAAAGGTGTTAAAAAAACAAAAGCAGAAAAGAATATTACCTAAGTATTGAAGTGTCTCAATGATACTGGAAAAAAAAAATTATATATATATATTTATAATTTATTTTGTCAAGGAATTTTTCATTTTCATTTAGTTTATTGAAGTACTTTAGTACTAAAGTAATTGTGAATTGTGAAAAAAAAAAATATCACAATAAACTATATAGTATGCATAAAAAATAAACCAAATATGCAATAAACTATATGTGCATAAACTAATAAGAATGACACAAAGTACAACAAAATTACTTTTATTGCAATATGAAGTATTAACTAAAACTACAGCATCTTGATATTAAACGCTGGTTTGAGATGAAGTAAAAAATAAATAACTTTTTTCATTATTTCAGCTAGTTGGCAAGGAAACATTTCTAATTTATTTAGACTGACTTGATGTACTAACCATAAAAATACCCTTTTGTTTTTGAAATGAGCATAAAATAAAATAGTTTAAATATATTAAATATTAAGACAGCTTATTTTATTTTAGCTAGTGTGGACATATTGCTTTAAAAAAAAAGAGTAATTTATGTAATATCAATAATAATTGGAAAAAATGTAAGAGAACTATATATTTTATATACATAAACCTAATAAAAATGACAAACTTTAACAAAAAATGACAATAAAAAACATAATATATGTATAAAATAATAATAAAAAATAGTAACTTGGTGATACAAAAAATAAATAAATAAGATATTTATTTATTTAAATGTATATAAAAAATTTTTTTAGGTTAATTTGTGTAATTTTAACAGTAAATGGAAATGAAAAAACTATAGACAAAAAAACAAATAAATAAGTCAAACTTAAAAAAAGAGAATAAAAATATTAATAAACGACAATATTAACTCTTTAGTGATACTAAAATAATCTTTGTTTGAAAGAAAATATTTATTTGTGACTGTATAGTTTTAGTACTTCAACTTATATATATATATATATATATATATATATATATATATATATATATATATATATATATATATATATATATATATATATATATATATATATATATATAATGTGTGTGTGTGTGTGTGTGTATATATATGTGTATGTATAAATTTGTATTTAATTTATTTTTCTCATTTGAAGTACTAAAATTTAAAAACTAGTCATAAATAAATAAATGTAGTTTTTAATTATTAATTAAAACATATTGCATACTACTATCAAAACTACAATTGTATCTGATTCTAAATGTATAACTACCAAAAACTGAAATGCTTCAATCCATAATCATGTATTTATAAGCTAGTATAAACACACACACGCGTTTACTATCTAAATGATATATGATGCATGTTGTTTTTTTATATCAATAATTATAATGACTACAAACCTGAAAGCATTTTCAGAATTTAAAGAAACATTATTTAATTCATGATGGTTTATTCTTCCTCAAACGAGGACGTCTCCAGATATAACATAAAAAGCGAATGAATAAATAAAAAGCGTTTTCTTGCGTGTGAGTGTTTGTCAGATCTGTGCCGTTCAACCTCTGGCCTTCGGAGAACTTCACCATCTGTTGTGCTGTAAAAGTAGAGCACGTTCTGCGAATGAACTTGCCTTTCACACCAAACATCGTTTTCTATTTTGTAATCCACCGCTTTTCTCTCTTTGTCTTTCAGCTCCTGCATCCGAAGCGCCGGAAACGAACAAGTGAGAAGCGCTATACTGCCTCCTGAAGCTGACAGAAGAAAGATTCATGAAGGAGGTGAATGCTGGGCTCAAAACGCTCGTCTCTCTTTCACCTGTGGCCCACCAGACGGCAGAACCTGTGTGTGAGCACAGGTTGAGCCCAGACAGCACCAGGTACTGTCTGTGTGTGTGTGTGTGCGCGCAGACGGGTCCCACAGGGTTGAGGCTCTACAGCTGTAGACAGACACTGAATTTGCTGCATCTGCTGTCCCGACATCTGCAGACTGGGCCGAAGACACATGCCTCTGTCTGTATCTGTCTGTCGCTCACTGTGTGTGAATGTACAGTTGGGTCATTCCTGGGATTTGGTTCCTTTTCCACTTGGAATATACACTAGCAGTCAAAAGTTTGGACAAACCCTCTCATTTAATGTTTTTTAGTCTCTTCTGCTCCTCAAGGCTATTTATTTGATCAAAAATACAGAAAAAAAATTGCAAAATGTTATTACAATATAAAATAATGGTTTTTATTTTAATACACTTTACGATGTAATTTATTCCTGTGATGCAAAGCTGAATTTTCATCAGCTGTTACTCCAGTCTTAAGTGTCACATGATCCTTCAGAAATCATTCTAATTTGCTGGTTTATTATTAGAATTATCAATGTTGGATTCTTTTTTTCAGGATTCTTTGATGAATAGCAAGTTAAAAAGAACAGCATTTATTCAAAATATAAATCTTTTCTAACAATGTATATCTATGCTATCACTTTTTATTAATTTAACACATCCTTGGTGAATAAAAGTGTTAATTTCTTTTAAAAAAAAAAAAGAAAGAATAAAAATGTACTGACCCCAAACTTTTGAGCAGTAGTGTATATTTGTTGGAAAACTTTTCTATTTTAAATAAATGCTGTTTTTTTTTTACCTTTTATTGATCAAAAAATCCTGAAAAAAGTATCACAGGTTCCAAAAAATATATATTAAGCAGTGCAATTGTGTCCAGCACTGATAATAAATCAGCATATTAGAATGGTTTTTGTAGGATCATGTGACACTGAGGACTGGAGTAATGATTCTGGAAATTCAACTTTAATTACAGATATAAATGCAGTTTGAATGTATATTAATATAGAAAAACATTGATTTACATCGTAATAATATTTCACAATATTAAATTTTTTTCTGTATTTTTGATCAAGTGAAAACAGCCTTGATGAGCATAAG